>JAUBOD010000560.1:315066-327478 GCA_032353885.1 Nothura maculosa
CTGTGTTTATTGAGTATTTTGGTCACGCAGGCCTTGCTAGCACTAAGTTTAGGGAAACAGGCCACAGTTTGCATAATGCCAGTCTAACTTCTATGGATAGAGATGTGCACAAAATACTCAAGAGCACGGCCATGCCTCCAGTTCCATCTCCATACCACAGTGCATTAACATGAGAGCTCCTGTGAGGCTGAAAGAAGATTCAGCAGCAAAGCTCCCTACACTTCTCCAGGGCAGGCACATCAGGTTTTAGCTGATCTTTGCATTTATATTTTACCACACTGAATAGAATCACATTTTAAGACACCTAGCACATACTCCTGGCACACAAGCATTGGCACAAATTCCTCCCTATCCCTGAGCTAAATCATTAGTGTAGATAGGGGAGGAAAAAAAAAAGGCCATTCATTTTAAATATTACAGGAATTAATTCAAGATATTGTTGCTATGCTTGTAGCTTCCAAATGTGACAGGAAACAAAGCAGATGAAGCTGTCACTATTAGCATGGCAAGCAAAAGGAGATTTGTCACTTTGCAGAGGCCTCTCAATTTAGCCTGGCACCCAGAGACTAGCGAGTGGACAGGGCAGAGCTGTTTACTACCCAGAGAGCTGGGATCCAGGAACACTTAATACCAGATTATTAACGCAGCTTACCAGCCATTCTCTTTCTGTAAGCAGCCACAGCCAGAGGGGATGAGAAAAAACCCACTCACAAAGCATTTCGTTAGAAACATGGTTGGATTTAAGAGGAATTTTGTCCTGTTCCCTTGTTGTGAAAGGAAAGGAATGCCAGAAAGATGCTACTGCAGGGCAGAAATCTCCCCTGCGTGCATGCCCAGTGAAATCACCCTATGCTACATGACTAAATGAAGTCAAATTAAAAATAAATAAAAATAAAGAGAGAATTTCCTCATAAAAATGAGTTATGGTAAAAGATGCTGATTTCAAGCCCCAGGGACTAAAGCCTATAAACCAAACAAGAACTGCAATATCACAAGCACTGTGCACTGCTTTCTCCACTCCAACCCAACAGCACAGAAGAACTGTGCAGATTCCAAAGGCAGAACAGGCGGCTGCTGCCTTGGTTCATTCCATCTAAAGTAACTCAGCTCACACGCCAGCAGAGATGACAATTCTTTGAGGATAGGGATCCCCTCTGCGTGTGGAGGTCAAGTCAGATTCCTCATGAGCTTGTATCCTGTAGCACTGATGTCAATGGAGAGTTCTGAATGAATGAATTTCAGTAAATGCCTGTAAATCAAGAGCTAAATATTTTAGTGCAAGCAGACTCTCAAAAAAAGGAGTCTATGTGCAGTCCCTGATGGGAGACTAAGAGCTTTTGAGGTAGGTAAGCAGTACTATTCCAATTTTAAAAATGGGCCCACTGAGGAACAGAGTAAATCTGCTGTTTGCTCACTGTCACAGGTAGTGATTTATGGCACAGTTAAGACTACAACCCAGGAATCTTGACTTCCATTCTTATGGTGAAGGCTACAATGCCAGGTGAATACCATTACCTTGCAACGTTTCCTGAAGGGCTTCAATTTGCTCCATCAGCCTCTGATTACAGTTTTTCAGGTGGTAATTCTCTAGCTCAAGCTACAAAATAAAATATTAATAATAAAATAATAAAAATTGAAAAATACAAACACCCCACAGGCTGCTTCTCTTCGCTGTCTGACTCCAGCATATCCCCTTTCTGATATAAGCTGGGAAATTTATGGCTTGACTTGGAAAAGAGAGAAAGACTGGGCAGTCTCAGTCCGAGATGTAAACTATTCCTGCATCTTTAAACCTGGGTGCTGACCCTGTGCTATCTCTCAGCCACTTAAAGGGTACTGAATGGGCCCTTATGGAGACCTAAGTCCATAGGACAGATAAAAAGAGAGAGACTGTATGTGATAATGCTGGGCAGGAAGAAAACAGCACTAGTCAGGAATGGCCAATTATAGAAAAGTAAAGTTTGAAGCAGTTGTATCACAGGTGCTTTCACAGAAAGAAGGGCAGAAACTACACCTAGAAGAAAAGGTAGGGGCAAAGAAAAATTGAGGGAAGCCCCCTCTGCCCGTTAAAAAGGACAATTTTCTTCAGAGACTGCTTTGGCATTGGTGACCTAGCAGTCATTTGCAGCTTGTCCAAAGCAACCTACAGACCCCAGGCACACACACAGCTGCAGCCCTGTAACTGTGTGAGGCCCAGGAGGCCGAAGGCCCCTGCGGCAGATGGACCGTCGGCCTCAGGCTGCCGACCCTGCCTCGGGCCTGCCGGGAGGCTGCAGACTCACCTCGCGCAGCTTCAGAGTCACCCACTCTTTGATCTTGGCAGCTTTCTCTTGAACAATTTTTGCTTCCTCAGTCCTCAACTGCTTCTGTGACACAAAAACCAAACAAAACAACAACAAAAATCCACATTAGGATAACTGTTTTTCAGAAAGCTGCTGTGTCAAAAATGACTTATACACTGAAGCCTCTTCCATTCCAGGGTCTATGATTTTAAGGCTGTTTAATCCTATCCTTTGAAAGCCAAGCCATTTTAGTTGTCTTACATGGTCCCTAGGGTCCCTTTTAGAGGGCTCTTTAAGGAGTTATTTGTAGAATGGCAAAACTCACCTTGGGTGATGACTGCCCACCTCCTATGATTTGATTTGTACAGTCTCCAACTTGGCCTGCTGTAGGTGGCCTCACTCTGGTGCTGCTTGCAACTGAGCAGTTGCAATATGCCCCTACACAAACACGCACACTCTTTCCTGTCTGAAATTAATAAGAAATTAAGCAGTGCCTCTATGTGATTCATAAAACCTTTTAAGCCTTTTAGACAAAAGGATTCAATAGCTGCAGTTCAGGTGCAGAGTGCAGATGTTAGAGGGCATAAATAAGAAACTAATATCAGCACTGCATTTGTAACATACACAATATTTTCCCTGAGGGGGGAAAAAAGAACTAAAACACCCCACCACTACGTTACGAGACTAGGGAGGAAACAAAACAAAATGCACCAAATTTGACATTGGCCATAATGCCTACTGGCAAGTTTTTAGAAGGTGTATGTTCACATGTCCTTTTTGAACAGATTTTCATCTCACATGAAGGCTTTATGGGAATATTGTTGATTTGCACATTCAGCATTTTTCCCTGGGTATCTGCTTGGGCAATGTTGCTACATCATTTTTACAGCTGTGTTTTCTCATCTGCTTTTTCTCCTTTTCTGTACATTTCCTTCAAATAATGCTGGATGGCTCCTATGGTCACTTGAAGCCTTCTGTTCACCTCCTGTGCAGGGTCAGGAGAAGGAATGTCTCAGAAAGGTCCTCTACCTGTGAAGTGACTTTAGCAACTAAAAGGAGAAAACAGTTCTAGAAACAAGGGAAAGAGGAGAATACGTTCTGTATGGCATATTAAGCCTTTAGTTTCTCTAATTAAACTGACAACAGAAGTAATAATTGCTTGGTTGTTTTCTCCGTCATGTTGGTTTTGCTGGTGTTAACATATACTTGCAACTAAGACAATAATTATCATAACGTCCCCTTACACTGAAGCGCATATATTCACTTAAAGAATGACCTTTAAATACATAATGGATTGCAGAAATTCCCCCTCAAATCATTTTTGATCACCACATACTATTCATCACCACAACTGCACATTTAAAAGGTCTTATTCAAGATCTGACTTAAAAATAGACCTTAGCAACGTTATGGCCAACAGTAACATTTGTAGTTGAGCGCAATGAAACAAACGCAATCAGATCTCATGCTTCATGAGGAGGATTTGTTGAGTTTTTCTCATTGGATACGGCTGTGTGTTGCTAACACCCTGGTACTGGAATTCACTGGAATCAGAGTACTAGACTTGACAGACCACTGGGCTGAAATGATCTGGCAAAAGTAGTGGGTTAACCACAGTCCTCTGGTTAAGTGTCACACAGTAGCGCCTTTGAATTTCCATAGACTTAGGCAGATCAGGAATCCAGTGGGAAAAGATTCCTAGATCCCTGCTACGCCACCCAGTGAAAGGGCAACGCCACAAAGCCAAGCAGGGCCTACTCACAGCCCCGCTGGGGCAGTCACTGTGTGCAAGGCCCAGCAGCAGTCAGGGGTTGGGTGTCCCAGGCCCCTGTGTGGTGCAGACCTGACCTCGGGGTACCCTCAGTAATGTCCTGAACTCTACAGTTCTCCACACCACACAGAAAGCAAGTAGAGTGCCAAGAGTGAAATACATCTCAGCCAATATACAAGTAGTTTTTAAAAACCGTTTTGAATTTGCACTGTCCCATCCCATCCTGAAATTAATCTGAGATGTACTGTGTCTTGTCTGAAATGGTCGAGATTTCACATCTTTTAGTCTTCTGCTGAAAGAATAAGGATATTTCTACCAGAAACATCTTTCCCCCATCCCACTCCTCATATGTTTCTTAACTTTAACCATATCACACATCACTTCTGGGTAAATCAGAATTTCTTCTATCTTCAATTTAAAAAATGATTCTAGAACTTGATCATTACTCCTTTTGAACCCCTTTTTTCTCCTCCAAAATACAGAAAGAGGGGAGAAACTGTCTACATTATGCCTGAGCAAGCTGGTCCCAAGAAATGCCTTCCAACCCAGACTATTAGCGATTAATGCCTGAGGCCTCACCTGGCCTCAGAAAGTTCATATATCATTTTATTTTGCCCTTGAAGTTGGTGAAATGTGTCAAGTGCAGCTCAAACAACAAAATATTCTTCAATGTAAATTCTGATGAGCTATTTTCATCAAAAAGAAAGTTATTTACTCAGGAATGTATAAGGTTATCTCATTCCTTGTGGTTGTAAGGAAAAAACCTTTATCTGAGTTGAAGCACAAGGTCTCTCAAGTTTGGCTCATTCTTTCCACCAACTGAGAAGGCAAGAGTCACATGGAAAAACAACAGGTGAGCACACGTGGCTTGCTACAGGATTGCTAAAGGTTGGGCAAGGCTCGTTACTGAGAAGCAGCACATGACGAGTCAGAAGCAGGACATGGAATGACTTTGCAGAGCAACCTCTGCACTGCTAGGAAGACAGATGCAGAATAGAGGTTCTGGGTACAAGGAGAAAGGAAAGAGGGCATTTTGCACTAACCAGGGCAACATTTTACAGCTCATCTGGAGACAATTGAGATGGTAACACACAACACTGGGGACACAGGTATATCTCTGGCTCATGAGACTCCAATTCTTCCAAAAGAAGATGCCTTTACCTGTTTTGCCACCTGTGTCTCCAATTTGTGGATCAGAACTTCCTTTCCTTGCATTGTGCCCATCAACTCCTGGTACTTCCTGTACAGAGTGCTCTCCGATTCACTGGTCTTCATGTTGGCTAGTTTCATCTTCTCTTCCATAGCTCTGATCTGTAAGGATAATAATAGGGAGATCAAAATCCAAGCAATGCAAAAGGAAGGAGTTGCTTGTTTAGTGCAACACCTTGACTGAGTTTCAAGTTTTTTTTATGTTAGAAGAAAGAGTCATACTTTTCATTTTCATGTATGTGAAAATAAGATTATAATATTCATATATCAACAATAGCATTCACTTTCAATGCTGAGGCAGTAAACGATGCAAACTGAACTGTGAAATAAGGACACTGGACTGTAAAATACTCGCATATTACTGGTAAAGGAGACAACATAAGCACCTCAGTATATAAGATATATGGGAAAGGTAAGACATTTTCCTCCTTTGCAATACCTTGGCCAGCTTTTCACTGCATTTACTATTGGGATATACATCACAAAAGCTATTTGTTTGAGGTCAGGACTACTACAGGAAAATGAGTTAAAGATGATTTCTCTTAAAATCTCCAGCCTTAACAATGGCTTGGCAGCTTCTGGCTTTCTGACAAGGGTTATCTCTAGTTCTGCTAAGAAGTTATTATGAAAAATATTCTGGAAGCTTTGTCCATCTTTGAGATCGTGCCAGTGCCAACAGCAGTTCATCTGAACAGATGAAGCACCATCCTAGTCCGTGAACTAAAAAATAAGGTTTCAGTATTGTAAAATGTAACTGTTCATAAAGCCTTTCAGGTTCTGCAAGCAAATTCTGAAAAATTCCTCCCTTTCTCCCAGATCCGTGTCCCAACATCCCAGTTTCTCTGCTTCATCATTACTTCATCCTATTGCATCTGGCTGTAAGGGCTTCTAAAGGTGAATATATTCCCTCCAGCTCAACTCAAACCCACTAATTGAAGCTGTTGATGACTGATAAATACCTGATTCCAGCACATCCCAGGGGGAGTGAATCTGCAAAGAACGGAGCCCAATTCCAGACGCCATCAGCCTGGCACGAGTTAGGAGGCGGAAGGCAGAGCACAGGCACTGACCTGCACCGAGCCTGCGTGACAGAGCTGCTCACGCTCTGCTGGGCAGCCTGCACCTCCTGCTTACAGCAGCTGCGTTTTGTCCTCCTGTCTGCCTGCATTAGACAGGCAAATTGCCTCTTCCTCATACTCAGTCAGAAAGGAGGCACCCAGCATTCAAGCCAGAACTCTAAGCCTGCTAAGTCGGATGTGTTTTCATTAGAGTTTAGGGTGATTATAGTAAAAAGAAATGGCCCCTCCTTTCAGTCTGATGCCCAAAGCCTGGAGGCTCACAGTGGGGACTGCAAACATGTGATTTCTTTAATTGAGGTTGGCAGCTGCAGGGAACCTATTGCATTAGCAACCCAAGCCCCAGGCTCCCGGAGTGAAAGATAACAAGGGATTTGATATTCAATGTGGAGCCCTTTCCATTTGACAGTTGTTTCTCATTCATGCTGAATAAACCTGTTTATTGAAGGAGATGGCAGAGCTCATCATGCTGTTACTTCTTCAGGCTGCCAGATAGAAAAGAAGCATTTCTTTAGCAACACTTCTTTCTGGATGTGGATTAGCCTGCAGGTAAGTCAGGGATGCTGCAGCTTTGGGGGTTGATCTCTCTAGAACTTGCCAAAAAACACAGAACTTGAGAACTTGCAGAACCTGCAGAATTGCTGGTGGCAGATGAGTGCATAGAACCTTCCAAATAACACTCATGTCTGTGAGGGAATCCATCCTACATTTTCCTATCTAAGTTCTTTGTTATCCATGATTTGACTTGCTCTCCTTCTACTCCTTGGTGTCACTGCACCCTTCCATGTCATACTCTGCTCCTACCACTAAAATGTCAACTAGAATAATCCCCCCTTCCTTGGCCTGCAGGGAAAACCATATTCCCTGTTGTTTGTGTGGGGACTAAACAATACCACTCAGGTACAGTTCTTGCTCTTGTTGGCAATTGCCAATTTAATGCAAAGGTCGATAGCAACTACATGCAGCATCTCTGCTACTGCTGAGTTGGTCAGGGGAAAAAAATAAGTAAATCATGTTTTCAATACCAAATGATGAAGCCTTGAAATGGCCCATTCCACACAGGTCTTACCAGGCTTTTCAAGTCCCTGATAACCAATATGTTTCCTGGTGTTTTTACTACAGGTTATTTCATCCTTCATCACTGAAGTCCTCCATTAGTCGTCCTTTGACATCCTGCTAGTGGATGTTGGTTCACTTTTAAAGCTGCCCTTCAGCAGTGGTTTACAAGGATGACAGGATCTCACACTGCCTGGCCCCTCCTTATCCTTTGCTTTTATAATACCCCTTACTGGGGGAATTGGGCTTTCTTAAAGCCCAGTAATCTCTTTGGCCTCTTCACAAGTCTCTCTCTCTCTCTTCCCCCTCTCTCTCCCCATATTACTTAAAGAAAAAAAGTAGATGGCTATAGCAATAAATCCTGCTCTTAATGCTTCTCTTCATAGACTCCTGAGCTAGAATAGTAATTACTGAATAGAAAGTCCAAAACAACTGACAGGTTTTGTAGACATGCCATGCCTGTTTTGTAGAACCTCTCCTACTTGTAGGCGAGTCCTTCCCATTATTTTCTTGTTTTCTGAGATCAACAGGCAGCTCTCTGCACTTTAATCCTGAGGCACAACATCCTCTTCCTTCTTCGGAAGCAGCTGTGCCACCACTCCATAGCTCATTTGCTTCCCCCATGAATGGGGGAAAAGGGCTCCTCACGAAGCTGTGAGGCAGATACCACGTGCTGGTTTTTACTTAGGGTTAAACCTGTTCAGGAACCTGCTCTGAGCTCAGGCTCAAAGGCTGGGACACATGACCAGGAAAATCACTTCATGACTATACAGCAATGTTTCCCTAGCAGGACACAACACTGCAGAGTGCTGTTCGTAGGCTAGAACAGAGGGAGTTTAGAATAAGCTCCTGCTGTGTTTGTATCAGAGCGTGGCAGAATTTCTTACCTGTTTCTCTGCATCTTCAGCTCTTTGCTCTGCCTCTATCACTCTCTGTTCCAATTCCTGCATCTTTAGAGACGGAAGAAAAATGAAAAAGAGAGTTGGGGTAGCACAAATAAAGAAGAAAAAAAAAAAAGGAAAAAAAAAAAAAAAAAACACAAAACAAACATTACTTTGCGTTTCACTTGTTTGGCTCAGGAGTTTTTCATTCTCTTGTGCAGTGCCCCAGATCTTTGGCCTTTTTGTAAAGCATGCATTAAGCAGACAGCTTTGATGAAGAAACAAAAACCTTTACATGTTCTACTCTTTTCTTCTGCCCCAGTTTGAATTTGCCAGAACTGTTTCCTCATTAGCGAGCTTCGTCATTCATTACAGGGGTCAAGGGAACATCCCCAGTCTCGACCTCTCTTTGCAATTTGCACATTGTGGGCTGTCCCTGCAAGGAATCTGTCTACAGTTCTCCATTCTCCCCTGGGTCCATTCCAGCCAGGATCCATTCACGATAGTTAACACATCCAAATACACTTTGGCAAGCTTGACTATTGGCCATGAAGCAGCACATTAGTTTGCATTGGCTTTAAAAGCATGATTGGCTCATAACTGACAGGGGAACAATGATCTTAATTTTCCTGTGCTGCTTCTCATTTTGAAGAGCTTTTGCAAACTGCCAGTTTGGCAATCCTTAATCTAGCCATTGTCTCTATTGAAGTCAAAGGACAACTAAACAGAATTTGATTCATAATGTACAAAAATCTCTTCATTCAGGCATATTTGGGGTGAAACAAAGTTAATATTTCCTAACATGAAACAGAATTATACTACTGGGAGAGATAAAAGTCACCTTTATCTGGGCTCAACTGGTTTGCATTCTTTACTTTCACGCCTCTTACTGAAATGTAGATTTTGTGATTAAATCCTGTTAAAAATAGTCAAATAAAGAGCAGACCTCATCTCCCCTCCTCTAACAGGTTATCTCTAAAGCTTTTTTTGATGGTGACTTAAGAGTTTTATTCAGCACTTGCAAGATTTGCTTCCAGCACCTGGCCTGCTTTGATGGGTCTCACATTTTAGCCCAACAATGACAATTCAGTGGCACTAAATTTCAATGACTGATCTGCACAATTTAAAGGATGCTTCACAGTTTTCAGAACTTCCTAGTATTTTACTGATGAAGGAATTATACAGAAGCAGTCTCAGAAGATTAAAGGAATTGAACTCAGTTCCCCTCAAAATTTGTACTTTTTCTCTAACGCACTTCACGCTTCTGGATATATCATTAGAGCCAAGTATTCAAGCTGGGCACTCGAGGACCAAGCCAATACTTCTGAAATGGGGCTTATCCACCTAGGGTTGATCACCTTGAATGCAGATGTCAGCATTCCAGTGTTTCCATTCCCTGTACTTTAGCTGGCAACAAGACATTTTCCCACACACACACCACGATCGTAGGAGCAGGCTGACGTCTTTGGACAAGCACAGCACAAGGGCACACACATGCAGACCAATTAACCATCATATAACTAAAATATTTACCATGCCATAACAAATATAGGCCATGGAGATGAGCAAGTACCGTACTCACTGCAATACCTCTCTCAGATTGTTATTTTATCCCCGCCAGGAGGTCAAGGACACCACACTCCATAGAGCTCAAACTCCAAACCATCAAGGACATTCCTTTGGCAGGGAAACAAGAGACACTGGAAAGGATTACCCAGCCTGCCAAGGCCCTGGCTTATCTGACCAAAGACCCAGTCTAAACACTTACGGTAGCAACTAAGCCCAAGGCAATCTGATACTGACAGCAGCCATCTAGGTTGTAATGTGAGTCTGTGTCCTTTAGGAATAGAGATCTAGCCGTGCCTGACATGGTTAACAGCTGGATAGTGCTCACCACAAACAGGTGGCAGTCAGAGCTGCTGGTAAAAGAGAGATACCAGCTGGAGACATAATACACGTTGGGGGAAAAAAGCCAGCCTGTTTCTGACCGTTTTGGAGTCAACAGTATCTGCTACTTTTCTGATACAGCAGAGGCTACATGCACAGCACGGATTTTAAACAAACCTCCAAGCTTGTCCCCCCAAGGCTAGAAACTCACGCTGATAATTTGATTCTCCACAAGGTGGGAAATCTCCCCAAAAGCCTCAGGTTATCAAGGAGACAGCACTGTTCTCTGATCAGGACAGAAGATGGATGTCACCACCATTCCTGCTCCCTAAAGAGTTACAGAAGAGTCTTGTGCAAGTGCTTGGCTGAACTCCAAGCAAATCCATCACACTCTGCCACTCTAATTCCCCCGTAGCCCTGGATGAACTCTCACTTTCCTTACTTCCTGTACCACACTGTGGGGTTGTCCTACCATGAACTGTTAAATAACTGCTGTGTTTCTCCTATACACAACGTGATGACCTCACCATCGCTGGTGTCAGCTGCCTTGCTGGGGCGCATTCGGATTTAACAGGTCATGTTTGTAAGGCTCTCTCAAATCCCTCAATGAATTAATAATAATGCCTGGCATTTACATCAGTCCTTTCATTCAAAACGCTTTATAATTTGGCAAATGTTACTAAGGAACTTGACCTGGGTCACATAAGCTTCTCTCCCAAACATTTGCCTAGGCACCCTGTATGCAGAGAGTAACAAGTCCAATTATACAGACATTATTGCATGAGATAAAAATAGTTCTGTTCATTAGGAACTTGCAAAATAAAATAGAGTGAAAAACCTTCATTCATGCCTGCCTCATGCCTGTTCATGCTGACCCATCGCCTTGCTCTGAGCTCTGAGCACCTTGTCTGGTACGAGTGAACATTTGGGAACCAGGCTATCGGAAGGAAAGTTCACACTGTGTGAACTGGGGCACTGGTACTTGAACTGCTGGGTTTAAAATTCCTCATGTGCTGAAAAGCAATCTAGATTATTGAATCTAAGCGGATTTTTAAAATCTTAAGTATTTGAAGTGTTAGTGTGCATTGCACTGCCAATATCAGCCACAAGTAGTTCTTTTTTTCTTTTTTTTTTAATTAAAATAACAACATATCCCTAAAATTAAAAAAGAGAAAAGGTTATAAAAAAAGAGCAATTTAAAGCTAAGATTAGGTTTCCAAGCCTCCCACTCAGTAGCTTCCACATTGCTAGATGGCTATAGCTCCCCAGCTACACTAGCAAACATCACACCACTGGTAAGTGGCTCTTTGCTTTGTCTGGAAGGGGCACTTTCAACCCCTTTTTCTTTTTTAATTTCCTGTTGCTATGATGTACATCTAGAAAGTCTCAGGGCAATGTTCACCACAGGTTGACAACATAGCTTCAGATTGAGCCCAGTTCCTATTTTTCAAGATTTTCTCCTCAAAGCTCTTTAAAAGGAGTGCAACATTATTTCAAAAGAAGTCTGAATATCTTAATTCTCACAGACAGATCCATTAGAAAAAAAGAATAAGCCACAATTCCTTTATAATAAAATCACCAAAGTTGGCATCACTGCACGTAGAACATGTACCTTCCTCCTCCTCCATGACTCCCTGGCAGCAGCTTCCAGAGTGAGCAGTATGTGCTGGCCCTCGTGTGGTGCCCTGAGAGCTGCCCAGAGCTGCTCCACCTCACCTGAGCCCTCTCCTCTTCCTTCTATTAAGGACAGGCCCACAAACTTACTCGCTCTTCAACCCTTCAAGTCAGCATGTTTCATATGTACAGAGTAACCCGATCACCGACCCACCCTGCTCTGATCTCGAAGAGGGGAGCATTTCCTTGACTGAAGGGCTGAGTTACCTGCAGCAGATGACAATTTCCTTCTCTGCCATGGCCCATGAGGTTCCTTACAGGGAGGTTTCAACGGGTATCTCTTTGTGGAGAGCAGCCTCTCCAGAGAATAGGTGGGTTTTGGTTTTGTGAGGTAGTGAGAAGTTTCTCAGAATTAGAGTTAATAAAACAAATGAGTAGAGCTGCTCTAATGCAGCAAATGCGGAGTATTGCTCATCTTGGTTGTCCTTACAAGATGCACGTTATGTCTATAACTGCTTCTGGTTCCTTATCTAACTGGACTTTTCAACCATTCTTAACATTCTGCAGGCTGAGTAAGCACTGAAGTCCATCTCAGAGGCTGCTGTGGATAGACAAGGGTGTGCTCAGAACTGCGTC
>JAUBOD010000560.1:327578-340773 GCA_032353885.1 Nothura maculosa
TCAGCTTCATTAGCAAATTGTGACTGAAAGAAGCTGTCCTCACCTTCCAATAGTAACTGAATGGCTAAACAACCTTAAACAGTACTGGCATATCGGAAGCTACATTTCAGAACAAACAAGAAACTCTAAAGTAAGTGACAAACTTGGATTAAATACAGATAAGAATTTAGTGAAAAGGCACTAACTCAAACTGAAGAACAATCCATTTTAAGAAACACAGTAAAAACAAAAATCCACCCCATATGGAAAACCAAACACCATACAAAGCCTACACCAACAGGCCACTTTGCACCACTTTGGCAGACAGAACCTGGCATCTCAAGCATTGAATAGAATGCAATGATACACTGTAAAGGAGAAAGAGATCCCTACGAGAGCCAGCAGTTCTACTGAACAGATGAACGTTTAGGGCTTTTGCCTTCACCCTGCAGTGCAGGAGCAAGCCTCTGGCCTCACCTTCTCAGCCAGCAGCTCCCGGATCTTGCCTGCCTGCAGGCGGAACTTGAAGAGCTGGGACTCCAACGCAAGGCACCGTTTTTGCCAGTCCATGCAGCTGCCATCTTCCAGGGTGGGATCAGCCATTGCAAAGTTAACTCATCCACCTGAGATGTCTTCTGAGATACTCTTGAAATCCTAGGGGTAAAAGGGGGAAAATGAAGTATTAAAAGACTGGCAAACTTTTCATCTTTAGTGCCCACAGCCTCCCCCTGTTCAGTGTACGCAACTGGGGACACCTTTTCTTTTGCAAGTAGATGAGCCAAAAGAAAGGTACTATCCTAGGTTACTTATATTGCCCTCTGACAGAGGTGACTAGTCTCACTGGTGTTCTAGATAAAAGGGATCACATGACTTGCAAACGGATACTGGTGCCAAGCCAGGCCCATAAATTGACCCTGTTAATAGACAGGGAATGGGTGATTATGGGAATTAAGGAGTGCTTGGCCACCTGGCTCCCCCAGCAGCCTGAGGGAATGGCTGGTCACCGAAACAGCTCCGTTTGGAAGGAGATGCTCCTCCAGAACGGGCAGTGCTGCTGCCATGCAGCTCCAATCTGTCCCCTGACAGCCATGCTACAGTTAGGGGAGAAATTTCTGTGGAATTGGTTGCTAACAGGCAAATCCAGGAAGGTTTTGCACGGCAGGAACAGCTAGTTAACATGGGCACTGTATTAGAAGCCAGGGATGTTACGGATGAGCATACTCAAGCATTCAAACATATGAGCAGTTAATGGGTAACAGATAAATATTCAAATAAACTTTTACCTTTACAGTCAGAGTAAATAATTTACTAACGCATCACAGAGACTATATTCCACAAACAGCCTTCCTGCCATCTTCACAGCCCTTCTCAGCCTCCATCGATAGACTAGAAATATTTTTACTCCTGTCTCCTTCATGCTGATATGGAAAAAAAACCAAAAAACCCATACACTGAAACCTCCTGAATGGCTGAGGTTTTCCAACCATTGTTAACTAGAGATATCAAAACCTTGTCTCCTACAGGTTGTGAAAATTGGATGTATGAAATAATAGTTTCTCCAGTCACCAACTATTCACCACAGCCAGTCCCTAACATGGTGGATGTGATTCTTGCTTGTAATCAAAAATTCCCTTCTCCATTGGCCAGCCCTCTTCCTCCTAACTGTATGTTTCCAAAGGACTTCTCATGTCCTCAATGGGAGGGTGAGGACAGCAGTGCTAATAATGCTTCCAGGAATGAGACCCAGCACTGCAGGAGGTGCACGAGGGGCTCTGTGCTTGGGAGGTGCAGCCCCCTGACACTCCTGGGTGGCAGGAGGAGCCGCGATCTCCTAGCCAGGCAGCGCCTGCATTCATTCGGCACATAGATGTTCTCCATCATTTCTGTACACCTGAGGCTGTCTGGGATAAGCTCTGCCTATACACAAAGATAAATAGAAATCAGAAGAAATGAGACGATATGACTTGAACCTTAACATGCTGTACTTTCTCCTCACCCAAGCACAGACTTTTTGATCCCATCGTTCGGGTTTGAAGCCACACCTATGCACCACACGCTTCCCGGTGAGGAAATATTCCCTAGTCTGGTTGTTCTGACCAGCTAATCCATCCCAGCAGGGCTGTCTGGCAGCCTGCTGACATTCATCAAAACACAAAACCTGCTGCTAGGTGAAAACAACTCAGGGAGGCAGGTGAAAGCAAGCAAGAAGCATGAGAGAACAGACTCGTCTCTTGACTAACGTTAACTCTCTCTTGGGTAGAGAGCATGTTTCATGAAGAGGTCACAAGCCAACCAGAGCAGGCAAAACACATCATGGTCCCAGTGTCCTGCATGACAGCAGCCTCACGGGCTTCATCTGCTCCCCTTGAGAGCTAATCAGGTGCTGCAGCCCACAGGAAACTGAAAGGGTTTTCCCCCTCCCCACTGTGAGAACTGGACAAAGTTATTCAGACAGGCCACATCCAACTAAGGTTATTCCCCTGTTTGCACACTATGGTGTTCCCATTTCACATCCCAGAACACATTTAATGCTGGATCCCAGAAATCAGAGATGGAAGGAACCTATCAGGTGGAGTTGGGGCAAACATTTCCAAGTTAGCCACAATGAGAAACCCTGATTTCGCCCCCTCCCCATGTTTCGCCAGTCCTTTCGTGTTCCTTTCCACTAAGGACAGTTCTGTAAGGACTTTGCCAGCAGGAAAGAATCTGAAAACTATGAATGCTAAGAATTCAGTATGCAATTTGCAGAAAGTGAACTCTGAACGGACAATAGAAATCTGAAGTACTGCATGCTTCCAGCCAGACTCTAAAATAACACTAAGAGGCTGCCTTATCCAATAAAAAGACCTAGCTGGAAAGCAAAAAGCACTATTAGACCTTATTATAGAGCTGGTGATTGCAAAGGGGCTCGCTAATGGAAAGGCAGACTGCTTTACAAAAAATGCTTTTTGAAAAGCTATTGCAGAAAAAAATCCCCCACATCCTCAAGCAGAAAAATCCATGGAACAGAAGGCTGTATGACACTTCATGTATTGGGTACCAATAAGAGATATCTCACATTAAAAAAAAAAAAAAAATCCACTTACAGTTACCTAAGGTTACTTGTAACCCACATACATTCAGAGATGGATGAAAAAGCTGTAATTCTCACCTCCCACAGAGTTTCAAGGTAAGAAATCCCCAAGGAAAATTCCATCTTTTGTCCTTTTGTTAAGAGCAGAATAGAAGTGGGACTGGCAGACGTGAGGGTGCCAGAATGGATGGCTGCAATGAGACCATGATGCCTGCTGAGAAGCAGGGGAATGGGAAAGGATGTGATGGGGATTGAACAAGAATGTTCAACAAGGATGGAGGGCACAGCCCGCAGGCACCAGCCTGTTTTACTCCATTCCTCCTGCTTGGAGTTAATCAGCACGTGTTTCATGTACTTTGGTTACAAATGTTAGCTGCAGGTTATTTTATGTACGGTTTGCTTGGCTCAGTAATACAATGTTTTCCAGCTAATGACTTGCCTGTGTTTCCAGTGATTTCTGAAGCATAACCCCATGTCAGAAGGGGGGTTTAAGAGAGATGAGACACGTATGCTAGCCATGAAAGGATCCCACAGAACCATGTTGACAGCTAATTGCTCTGAATGCCACTTCAGCTCTCAAACAAAATTTTATTCTCTTTAAATAGTCATAAAGACATTTTAGTCCTTATTATTTAGTCCAAAGACACACAAGATTAGAGAATCCGACCTTCCACACATCTTATGCCAGAACAATAACAACTTTTTCAGACAGTCCACAACTTTGAGTCGAAGTTTATTCTGCTTTCTTGTAGAATATGCAGCTGAGGAAGAAGCTAAGGCTGGAAGAAACACCCTGGATCCTTGGGTCCAAGTTCCCTTTCACTATGGAGAACTGCAACATATAATCCCTTCCCTAACGAACACAGCCCTTCCTTTGAACTGCGCAGGCATCTGTGCTCCCACTATTCCTGCTGTTCTAGAACCTCACCCTGCTAAAGGGCCCTCTGCTAATTACCAGCACAAATATACTCATGAGCATCCTGTAGCTGTTCACTCTTGTAAAACGCTGCCCCTTCAGCTTAGCTTTATTTTTCCCCCCTCCTCCCTTGATATGCACCCCTTGATATTTCTTACAGAAATCAAAGGCTTTGCTTGAAGATTTTATTCTGCAAGGCTAAAGAAATGGGGCTCCTATCTTCTTCATGAGAAGAGCTTGACATCCTCCCTCTGCACCTGCTGCAGTTCCATGCAAGAGTTGGGTTTTCTCCCTCTGACTCTTCTCCTGGTGAGGGCTGCCTCCTGGGCTGGCTTCCCCCTTAGCGAGGACAGACCCTGCAGTGCAGGGGGACATTCCAGAGGCAGGAACATCCTAATGCAGGACAGCCCTGGGCCAGACCTCCACAAGGACTTAACAAGGTTCTCATAGTGAAGTCCACTGCAAATTTTAACCGGCTCAAGTTTACTCTGCGATTTAGTGTATCCAGCTCTTCTCTGTTGTTTCTGAACTGAGGTCTCCCATGTTTTGTGCACATTTTGTTCATTTGATGTTAGAAGTTTATCCCATTTTTATTAATCCCATGGGACACCCAACTCTTCCACTAAAAACTTACCCTCCCTTATTTTGAGGAGATCTCCCGCTTTTGTGATCAACAAACTCCTATCTTTCGTACACAAGTCATTAACATTAACCATTAAATCCCAGCTACAGGACAGGGATTTACAGAGTGCCCAACAGTCCCGCTTCAGCAAACTGTACATTCTCTTGTCATTTCTTTGCCCACTTCATAATTTGTTCAGTAATTCTCTCTATTCTAGTTGAACTAATAACTTCACTGCATGTCACCATAGCAAATGGTCTCGGGAGGCTAGAGGTTAGATTTACAGCTTTTCCTTTATCTAGCAAAGGCTTATCAGGGAGCTTATTCACCAGCCTGAAAGCCTCTCCTATTTCACATTTAACTTCATATCTCGAGTTTAACAACAGCTTTCTTTCAGAGTTATTCCAAATTTTCTTCTCTTGTTAAATGCATCATTCCCTCCCTCTTACTCCCTGTTCACTTAGCCATGGGCTTTATGAATTACAATATCAACTTTAATTTGTCAGACTGACTTGTTACCAGACTTTGCATTTCATACATCATTTCATTCTTAATTCTTAACCATCATAATCCACAAAGTTCTTTTTGTTTTCCTAAGATATGGCACTTTTTTCCATTACATAAAACTGTTATGCTATACAATCACATAAATTCTTTTTCTCTCTATTGACATATGAGGAAGTTAGGAATCAGATACTATCCGGGCAATATTTTTGCATTAGAAACATGGAAAACAGGAAGTAGCTATTGGAAATGATAGCGTTTTCAAAGCTTGATTCTTACACATAAGAAACCTCTTAGCGAGCAGCTTGGTTTGCAGAGCTTTCAGTATCAAGCAGCTTCCAGTGAGGACAGGGGCAGCTGCTGGGCACTCAGGACTGGGGGAGGAAAATGACTGAACCAGCTGCCAAGCACAGGCATAAAACAACTCGATTTGGCCATATCCACAATATCTGATAAACACTGGAGACAATTCTGACAACAAGCGTCACACATGAAAGAAATATGGCTATATTCATCTGGAGCACCCGTATCTGACACAGCTAGTTATACCTTTATACCAGAATCAGCTGATATCAATAAACACAGACCAGCACTCAGAACATTACAAAAACTCTATGCATTTCACCCAAAAAGTCTTCTGAGAAGTAATTAAACCACACGAAGGCTTTTGGGTAGAGGCAAGCACGCAAAGCCCCTGCAGTTATGTCCAGGCTGGACAAAACAGCCGCAGCCAGGTGGAAGTGCTTCCCTATTCCCATGTAGCCACCTCCACCAGCGGCACCTGCCAGGACAGCGCACCTGACTGCCTGACCCGGCCGCTCATCCCGTTCTTTCTGCCCCGTCTTGGCCAAGGTGGCATTAGCAGATGGGTGACACTAGGACGCGCCAAGGGAGCAATTCCCTCCCGGGCCACTGCTCCAGCCTTGCTCCAAACTCCTTCCTGCACGGAACCCCTTATTGACCACCCTCTGCCACCGCCTTTCCTGCTCCACCACCAGCTTCTTCCCCAGCTCCAACTCCTGCAGCCACTGGAACTGCTTCCGACCGGCGGTGGGGATAGGGGACCCGGGAGGGATGGAGATGGACGGACTGGGGACAAGGACAAGCCTGGAGAGCGACGCAGCAAGGGGAGCCCCCAGCTGCCTCCGCAGCGCGCTAACAGCGGATCCAGCTAATGCAGGAGGCACCCGTGCACGCCTGCCCCCTCCTCCCCTCGACCAGGAAAAGAAAAAGTTTAAAATTAAATTTAATAAAGTTTAAAATGAAATGAAATCCCGTGACCGAGGAGGGGGAGGCGGCGCGGCGCCGCTGCTCACCTGGCCGAGGCGCGGGGCGGCCGGGCAGGTGCGGCGCGCGGCCCCGCTCCCCGCTCCCGCGCGGCGCCTTCCCCTCGGCGCTGCCCTCCGCCTCCGGCCGCCTCGGACCCCGCAGCTCCGCCGCTGCCCGCCCCGCCAGGCGCAGGAACTGACATCAGCCGCCCCGGGCTTTTAACCCCTCTGGGCGCGGCGGGGCAGGTGGAGCCCGGCCCCGATGCTGGCGCCGCCGCCTCTGCAGCCCGTTCTGCCCCTGGCGCGGCTTGCGGGGCGGCTGCGGAGAGGCGAAGGACAGGCCGGTCGGCCGCGGGGCTGCCCCGGGGCTCGGCCGCCCCTCTTGCCCCCTCGTGGTGGCGGGGCCGCCATCTTGTGCCCCCGCGGCGCCCGGGACCACTGGCAGCCATGTCCTGTCCCCGGGCGTGAGGCCCTGGGTAGCGACGAGCCAGGGGACACTCTCCTTCGCCACCACCTTGGGCAGCATCCCCAGTTCCCCAACTGTGTGGTTTTGGGTGTGTCAGCACCCAAATACTCACTAACTAAACATATACGAAATCATAGAATCATTATGGTTGGAAAAGACCTTCAAGATCATCAAGTCCAACCATAAATAAACCCAGGGATGGGGCCACCACTATCTACTACTGCATATCTGCTGCTAGAGCTACTAGACACGCAGCATGCTCTTGCATTCACATATACTGAGGGTGTTCCTCAGGGAGGACACGTGCTGCCTGCTGCTGCCCTCTGCTGAGACAAGCCACGGCCACTGTCCCCAGCTGACGGAGCCTGCGCTTGTGCTTCTTAGCATGGAGCACAACACGCAAGGGGAACGGACCTGGGCCAAACCAAGGCTCCAGAAACAAACATCCCATCTCTTTGGGCCTCAGACTCACATGCTGCAAAACAAAAAGGGATGAATTCTGATTCATATTTAGCATCCTGTGGCTTAGTCCATCACCAGGCACAGCATTGCTTCCATCAGTAACACTTCAAAAACTTCCCTATAATAGTCTACTCCATAGGGCTAACTTAAGTCTTGCTGACATGTATCACTCCAGCTGGGCTGCATGGAGCCTTAGCATGGCCTGCTTTGCAGCCACAGGATGAAATATAGCCTTCCTGTCCCCTAGAAAGTGGATAGAGCTTGTTGGGTAAGGGTTCCATCAAGAAGACGCTGTGAGTGATCACAGATATCCTGACACCACAGATTGACTACTTTTGTGACTATGTACATGCAACAGGGCAGTCAGAAACAAGGAGGTTTGCAATAAGCTGGGGAATAATCCATCAGAACAACAGACTAAAATTATCTTAGTACAATAGGCAACAATTTTCACTAGCCACAATGAAACAAAGTCCAAAATGTGATTATCTGCCTCACAGATACAACCTGGTCCAAGTTCTGCTGTGTGATAAGTGTTTGCTCTAAGGGCTTTCCTCACATAGATAGTGTGGTTTCACTGGCATCCCAGCACAGAAACAATGGATTGCAAATCACTTTCTGTCCACGAATAAAATGACTGATGTGATCAAGTGAAATATGGAAATACAACTGAAAACATGAGCTCAAGACTGACACTGGAGTGACAAAACACAAGCTCTTAAATCTATACCTCATTATCCAAATAAATTGTCAGATCTCCAAAAATTCTGTGGACCTTGCAATTCCTCAGAGGATATTTCAGTTTAGATTTCTCATCTGTTTCCAGTTTCATGAGATTTTGGCTGAATGAAGCTGCCTGTTCTTTTCCAGCTTGCAGACAAAGCATGTATTACTGAGCTGGCTCAGGCATAGAGCAGGATAGCACCGTGCAGAGCTGGCCAGGGAGCCAAGCAGAGACAACGAACTGAAAAGAAACAACTATTGGCAAGGATCTCTCTCCCACTTTGCCAGCAGAGTAGGGTCAGACAGGAACAAGGGGAGAGATGGAGCTGGCTGTGGTGATACTGTCACTGAAGGAGACTTCTCCAGCAGTTCCTTGTAGAAGGGACTCCAATTTCCTGCAGTCTGTACATTGTGCCTTATTAATTGTTACTCCAAATGACCAAGGAATTGTAAAAAATAACCAGTATCAGTATGGTTTGGGGATCCTCACAGGAATTTCAGCAAGGCAAAAGGGAGCTTCATGCTTTACAAAGTCACTTCCTGACCTGAGGCATTGGCAAAATGAGAAAAGGAACCACCTTCTTCGTGCTCCCCATCTGCTCCTGACTCCTTTCAGCCACAGGATAGAACCATAGTATTCCTTAATCTGAGTCTTATGAGGTATTTTTATCATTCATTTAAATTCACCGGTCAGGTTCTCTCATTTGCAGCAGCAAAGCCAACACGGTTGTACCACTAACTGAAATGTCAGTCTGGCCTTGTGCTTTTCCCAGGCACTGAAGCTTGACTGCCAGGACATTCCTTAGTCACTGAACTTTGTATAAAGTACCTCCCCAAGAACTGCCTGCACACACCTTGCTTTAACCCCTGGAGTCCCAGAACTACATCAACACCTGCAGAACGCTATGCTGACGTTTCTCTGATGTGGATGTTCTGCAAAACTGTGCCTTCCTATGCTTGCTGTCACTCCTGTTAAACATTATAATTAATAATTTCTAAATAATAAACACTGTGTCTATTAAATAATGCAAGTAGAAAATATTTTTGGCTTTGGAGGAGATTGTAAGAATAGCCACTATCTCACAATTCCCAGGTGTCTTCCCTTGGCAGTTATCTTTAATATGTCTGCTCAAGCACTGTATGTCGAGACTTTACAATTCTCAGACAAATCATTCAGGAAAAAAAAATTACTATAAACAACAACTTAAAACACACTCACTGGCAGATTGAAGAGACCTCACTTGGCATTGTTAGACTATTGTTATCATCACAGAGGCACGGTGCGTTTTCCTCAGAACACCATATCCAAAACAACTAAATAGAAGGACAAAAAAAAAAGTGTTGGAAAATGACAGCAGAAGGAATTGTCTCTAGCAAGCAAAATTATCATGGATGACTGTCCAGACAGTACTTCTGAAAACTTACCAAAGGGGCAAAGACAAAAGCAACACCAGTCCGTGCGCCAGAGTCCTGGTGGAGGTCAGTCCTACGTGGGAAAAAGCTTGCACAGAAACAGAACAGTGCCTTGAAACACCGCTTTGAGGAACATGTCTCTCTCCATAAGGACCTTAAGCCCCAAATCATAGTTGTCCAAATTCCATATACAGCTTAAAGAAGTTGAAAGCAGTCCTTTTGTTTGTTTCCTTAGTCCACGTCTCACAAAGTAGAGCAACCCAAACCTGCAAAGTCAACCCCTTCTCTTCTAATCAGCGACCAGCTTAAGCAGCAGAAAAGAGAGATTGGCAGCTGTGGATCACTTTGTTGCATAAACCTGGTGCTGGTGGGAGGATCCAGTGGGAGGGTCAGGGAGCCATTGCCCTCCAGGGCTTTATTGGCAGCAGCTGGCCACAGCAACTGGCTTGATTCTGTTATGGTCATAGAGTCACGCTTCACACACAGCATAGAGTTTTGTACACTATTCAAGCACAAACTTCTATTTTAGTAAAAAAAATACATTTTGCATGGTCTTGACTGGTAAACAGTAAAGCAATGAAGAATTCCTGTTGTCTTGAGGGAGTCAGCCTAGAGGATGACCCACATCTCCAGTGTTATTCTCAATTCTAATAGTTCATTCTTTGCTTCATCTCTCAAATTCTCAAGTTTCAGCCTCCAAGTATTAGATCTCCTTATTTTTTTTCTCCTAGATTAAGAAGCCATTTAAGTATTTTGTGACAAAACTAACTTCCCTGTGTATGAAATGCACCTTTCAAACATCACTCACAATACATGATTTCCACTACTTATATCTTTGTCATAGGTTTATTTAGATTATAGATGAGATGACTGAATCTTAAAAAGTAAATGTGGGGTTGTTATCAGCATGCCTGTGTGCACATTTCCAACTCCTGTTGCCTAGGGGTGAAGAAAGGAGGGGCAACATGTGGGAGTCTACAGGCTGAGGAGGAGGAGAACAGTCCTTGCAAGCATATTTCTTTCTGTGTCTGGTGTTGGCTGGTATGCAGCACATAAGGTTCTCACACAGCACAATGCTCCATGACTCTTCTTATGAGTCCACAAGAGTGCAAGTGATGCCATGAGTGATGTATCTCACTGGGAAAATGTATCAAGCTCAGGTGCTGCATCTAGGCACACATGGATGACTCAACAGGACTTGCAAAGGAGACGCTGCTGATCCAAAGATGAAGAACGTGGCTGTTCTGCCTCAACACATCCCTGCAAACAGCTTCTCAGCAGAGAGACCCAGAGAAGAAGGGATCATAGGGAGTGAACTCATCTCCAAACCCCACTAGAGCTGTGAAGGCAGTTGCTGCTGGATAGGAGAGCTTTGGGTAGGCCAGGAAAAGGAGCATCCTGCCTTAGCCATACAGCAGAGCTGAGGCTGCTAAACCAGTAGTTTCAGTGAAGAGGGCAGTAGTTCCAGGCTTGCACTCTACAGTCTCTGATCTGAGAACCTCAACTTGGGCACTTGGAGCTGCCCTGTGTTCAGGGACAGCGAGGCCGCCAGAAACATCACTCTGGAGGACCATCCTCACCTAGAGAGGCCTGTGTGTCCACAGGCAGCAGGACGGGTGGAACTGCCTGGCAGGGAGAGAAGACAATCTAGCAAGAGATGTAGCTAGGCTGTGGGAAAGGCTTTGGCTGCTTTCCCAGGCTCACACTGAAGCCATCCAGCTGCCAGCATGGGGAGGATGTGCAGAGGAACATGCCCCCCACCACGGGACTCCTACTCGCAGCCTCCTCCACTAGAGCCGGGGTGTCCTCGGCGGGAGTGCTAGGTCAGCCTGGGAGGTGTTTGGCTCCTTTCCCGGTTTCACACCGGAGCCAGGCACACAGCTCCCAGCTGTTGGGATCTCTGCTCTGGGATCTCTCAGGCTTGTCAGGGCCCTGTGTGAAAGGAGGCATTAGTTCACTCCAGCATGGGGGCGGGTGTGTTAAAAACCCTTTGGAGCTTCCCTTGCCTGCTCCTCCCAGGAGGGGTCACCTGCCGGTGAACAGCCAGGAGCTCCCGCTTTCCATGGGAGGCACCAGCAAAACGCCGTGCCTGGGCCTCCATGGCAGTTTCCATGGTGACCTATAAAAAGAGGAGAAAAACACAGTGGGATTTTTGGGACGGAGAGGGGGAAGACAAACAAAGGGATGTGATAGTGTCTGTGGTGGAGGAGGAGGATTCCACTCCTCTGGCAACAGCTGTGTCCATGGTCATAGGGCTGAGCGCTATACCCCAAACCAAAGCGTAGAGTTTTAATGTACTGCTCCCAAACGCCTAATGGCCACTAAAAGCAGTACATCACACTTACAGGTGTCATCGTGGTCACACAGTGATAATATTTACATGTGAGGAACAAATTCAGAGTGTTTCCATCACAATATCTGTTCACCTAAGGCTTCACTCATAGCCACCTTACTGTGCCTGCCTCTCTGTTAGGAAAGCAGTAGGCTAGGCAGGACTTGACACACACATCCCAGGACAGTTTGGTGACTTTCTGCCCGATAGCCAGCCCTACCCTGGCCTGCAGCAACACCTACCAAACAGCACAGCCTCCTGGTGGAAAAGAAGCTTTGCTCAGCTGCATCCTCTCTGTGATGGAGTTTAAGATTTCCAGAAAATTCTAGAGAAGAAAGGTGAAATCAATAAAGGAAAATAAGGCTTTTAAACATAGCTAACATGAACCTCATTTTGGAGACCTCTTCCTCCAAGTGAGTGAAGAGTTCCTGGCTCAGTTTCAAAGGTGCCAGGAAATTAAAGGGTTGTACATCTCTGAAAACAGCTCTCAGCATGTCTTCACCAAGATGACCAGGAAAAGGTGCCTTCTTGGAACATTTTAGCCTATATATATATGTATACATACTTATACATAGGTTCAGTTATGTAACTTCTTATGAATGAACATCCCTGAGGAAACTCAAGGGTTGATCTGGAACTTGTCTGCCACTCCACTCAGCACCCAAAGTGAAAATCCTTGCAAAAGACCAAAATCCAGCCTTTATTTTACCACAGGTTTCAGCAGCTTTTGGATTCTCCTGCAGCCACATCATCCTGCACAAGCAACTCCTGTCCTTTTCCCTCAGCCATACTCCCTTGCCCAGAGCCCATACAGCACTTAAAAACCCACACAGGCCAGGAGAGGATTGCCAAAGGGCCAATTAATTAAAACAGCAGCAACACCAAGCCAAACCCTTTTCCAAGGATCACCCTGCAGTAGTGTTTTAATTACTTAATTGCTTAATTAGTGCTAATTGCACATAGCAGGAAGCCAGAACTTGTCCTAGAAATGCTGGCTTGGCCAGGCAGCAGTTCTCCCACCCCTCTGGGAGCCCAGCAGTGGTGGTTGGCAGCAGAGGAGCCTGTTTGTGCTCTGTGGTGATCCCAGGTAAGAGGAGCCCTGAGGATAGCCCAGAGCAGGGGAGGAGGAAGAACCATGGGCAGAAAGTTTGGCTGGGTGGATGGCAGTGGGGCTAGGGGAACCCCCTGGGCAAAGGAGCACCTTTAATGGCCTCCCAGAGGGTGTTGAAACAGGAGGGCTTCAAGACTTTTTTTTTTAAAGGGGTCACAAATCATTATATTAATTATATAACCATATAGTTCATCATATAATTAGTATGTATATAATGTTTCTACAAAAGCACAGCATGATGTAATGCAGAGGTATGCTATATTCTATATGTGTGTAACGCGCCAGGTTACACTAATTCCCGTGTGACACAGAGCTGCTAGGGAAGA
>JAUBOD010000560.1:364026-398822 GCA_032353885.1 Nothura maculosa
CTCCATTGCAGTCTTAGGCCGGCACAGGGTGGATATAAAATGCTCTCAGTTCCCCAGTCACTGCTGTGCTGGTGTGGAGCTTTGTATGTGGCGCTGGTGGAAGGCCTGGCAGGCGGGCTGAGCGCCGCGCTCCTCAGCCCCTGTGGCTCCTTCAGAGTGCTCTGCGTGTCTGCACTGCCTGGTGCGGTGCCCGGGCAAGAGGCTGAGCACAGGAGCTGGCATGGCCTTGCAGGAGACCAAGCTACAGAGCTGGTTTTGCTATTGTAGATGAGGCTTTTGCTATTGTAGATAAAGTGCACACGACATTTTAATCTCTTTGTAAGTGGGGACTCCTTTTGAGTATGGAGGTGCTATGAATATAAAATTCATGCAACACTTTTCATCCTTCAGCCTATGCTCTGTTGTAGGTGGGTCTCGCTACCTGCTCTTCGTGGTAGTGCCTAAAGCCCCACTTGGACAGACAGACCCCAGGGCTTCCATGGTTCCCCTGTGGCAGCCAGCCCCAATATCAAGCCATTCCCTCCAGGACGAGACCAGGCGCAGGTGGGAAGGAGAGCGGCAGCGTTGGCCGCTCCTAACGCCGTGGGTGGCTGCTGCCCACGCTCCTTGTGCCCCGGCTGCCTGTTGTGCAGCCCAAAGTGGCGCCTCAGCTGGGCCGCAAGTGTCCCGGGCAGAGCAGCAGAGCCGAGGCCGGCAACGCGCTGGGAGGCCGCTGGGCTGGCCCTGTTTCATTGGCGCCGCAGCCATGCGCGCCTGGGAGGAGAGCGGCATCCGGCAGGCGCCCTCGGGAAGCGCCGAGGGGAGCGCGCGCCCCTCCTGTTACCCTTGAAACAAAAAATCGAGGGCTGTGCGGGTGCTGGAAAACACCGATCCCTTGGCAGCCGAACAAGATATAAATAATAATTCCTCCGATGCCGCCTCTGTGCTTGTCCTCTTGGGTTGCTGGGATGCTGTGAGCTGGAGGTGCAGACAGATCTGCTCCCAGAGCCGTGGGGAGCAACCCTGCGGACTGTGGTCACCGCTGTGCTCGGTCTGTCCTCCTGGAAGCTCTGTTCTTGTGACATCCTTTAGGTCACAGAAGTAACATCATCCTGTGGGCTGTGGGTAGGAACTATTATAACACCGGTAAAACTGGGAGATGTCTCATAATGCCAGCCTGGAATTGGTTGTGGAGTAGGGTAAGGGAGCTAGGACTGAGCGTGGAAGAGCTGTGGCTCTTTTTGCAAAGAGGCTGCCTCTTCTGTGTAATAGTGACTTGCTCTCATAAGAGAGTTCGTGTGGTGCCAGTCTGCTCCCAGCAGATCAAGAAGTCCCGGTAGGATTTTTCTCTCCGTGTAATTTAGTGAAGGGGACAGTGAGGGGGAGGGTTTTAAGTGGTTATTTGGCAACCTTAATGAAATACATAGATTTTTACAACATGTTTACTAGTGGGCATTTGTCCATATAATGGTTGGCAGCTAAGGTTGAGAGGTGCTGAGGACTTAAGGGGCTACAGAGCCTAAATGCTCCTGTGCTTCTCCCAAAAAGTGCTCTGAGGTGAGAGGTGCCCTGGGAGGCAGGGGTGGCAGAGGAGCCTGAAGAGTCACTCAGCAAAAACACACATCTAGCAGCAGGGTATTTTTTATTCCTGTTTTGCTTTTTCCCTCCTGCAGGTCTGTATGAAAATTCCTTCAGTCATTTCACACAGGCAGGTTGCAGCATCTATGCCATATTGCAGATTTTGAGCATTTTCCCCATCTTCCTTCTGCACCTTTCAGAGTTACTCTTGACTACTAGGCTTTTGCTGAGAGACATTCAGATTTCTAGTGTGGGAAGAGCCACCTGTAATTAGCAGCTGCAGCAGAACTGGCAGGCGTCTTCAAGTGCAAGTTTAACCTTTGCGTTTACAGCTGTCTTCCGTGATGTCCTGTGCCTCCCATTTTCTCCTGTTTTGAAAATATTTCAAAAAAAAAAAATGCATTTTGAGATAAGTAGATGATCCTGATCTTTTAGTCAACAGATTTTTAGCTTCTGATTTAAGGGAACTGGCTGGATTGCTCTGGAGTGAGGACCTGTCTTAGTGCAGAAGCTGAGGGAGACCTTGGGTGGCTGACAAAGCTGAGATCCCTCACGTGCCAACCTGTCAGGGTTGAGGCAGTCCCACTGAAGGCTGCAGCGGAAACCTCCCAGCAGGCTGCCCCGCTGGTGGGAGGGTTAGGGCAGGTTGCACAAAGAGGACCCTGGAGGAGGAAACGCTTAGTCCTGAAGCAGGTAAAACGTGTTTGTGGGGGCTCCTGTGGTGTGCTAAGAGGGTGGATTAGAGGAATGTGTTACTAACCAGTGAAATAAGTGGATGGGAAAAGGGAGCAGGCTGTGGATTTGTGGTTTCCATAGCGATGGGAACGTGGCAGCTGCTGCACGCCGGGCTTTGCCACGCTGCACTTGGTGGCCGTAAGTGTGGAGCGCTCACGGCAGGGAAGCGCCAATGTGCGTCCCCCGCAGCAGCGGCTCCAATTGCCCCCTTGTGCCCGCTGCACCCCCTGAACACACCGTGTTGGGTAGCTTGGTGCCCTCGTGGCTTATTTCTTCTTCATCTGCTGATATACTGTGGTTCCTGCTACCAGTGGGTGATACTCGGAGCTGCTTCTCTTCCCTATGCTCACGTGCATCCCACCTCACCGATGCCTGTGGTGTGATGCATGAGCCTTGCTCTGCACTTGCAATCAGTGCATATTTGAAATCAGTGTCGGGGAGCAAACTCTCTTACAGAGCTAACCAACCAGAGCACCACCCTGTGAAATCCAGACAGGGTCCTTCACACTGCTCATAATTATCATCTCAGTGCTTTCTGTAGGCCACACAAAAGGGCTGTGTCTGCCATTAAGTCATGACTTATAATAATGGACTTTCTGAAGGATTTTAATAGTTGAAATGTCTAACTTTGGATTTTTTCTTCTTTTTGCATAGAGAGAGACCTAGTTATGATAGCAAACTGCTGAATTTGGGAAGAATTAAGCCTGGCTTTTGCAAGAGGCCTGTATGTAGGATTTCTTGTCATTGCAGCTGGTGGGTTGTCAGTGGATCATGGAAGTGGAGGGTGAGAGCCTGCACAAGTGCAAATGTCAGATGCAAATGTCAGTGTATGTGTTAAAGCATTTGCAGTGAAGAGCAAAGACCTCCCTTCTCTACCCCCACCCACTTTTTGTTCCCTCCTCTCTCCTCTTTCCTGCTTCCCATTTATTGGTGCTGCTGCTGGATGCTTCTCTGGCTGTCTCCCTAACAAAACCTTACCCTGGCTATTCATTTTGCTTGTCTGTTGGATGGAGGGGGTCATCTGTTCTCCTTATGGAAAAGAATGGTAATTATTTTCAGAAGGCTAATTAGGTTGCTAATGAGAAGCTGCACTGCAGTAATATTTCCTTTAATTACTCACTCTTAAGTGCTATAAGAACAGCCTATTGAACATGCTGTTAAATACCAAGACTTGCATCTGTCTTGGAGATGGGCCTTTGGGCTCCCCAAAAGCAAGGCCTTGGTAAATCCAGGAGTCCATGAGATGCAACTGGGCGAGTCAGGCTGGTGTTGGGAGCTGGGACCTGCGGCCTCTTTGCTTGCATGTGAACTTGGCTCCTTTGTGAGCGAGTGCCTGGAGTTGCTGTCCGTTTCAGCAGCACTTAATGGCTTCTGGCAGTATCAGTGACCAGGTGTGCTACCTGCTGAACCAATCCGTGGTTAGACCTGGCTCTCTTCAAATAGTTTAGTCTAATTAGCCAGATGGCAGCCAGAGGCACAGAGAGGTGGAGCAGTCCAAGGTCATGCTGCAGATCAATGGCAAACTTGGTAATAAAAACAATATCTTAATAAAACATGAGTGTTATGTTAGTGCAGTGCATCATTTAGCCCTTCTTGTCTTTCCTAGGGCCAACATAAGCCAGCTGAGGCAAGTCTTGCATTACTGCTTCATGAAACAGCACAGCTTCTTTATAGCCTGAGTCCTGTGTCTAGGGCAGCACAGGAATGTCTGCTTGCTTTGCTTCTCCAAGTCCTACCTGCAGCTTGCTTCTCTCCCTTTTTTACCCTTAGTGGTAGCAACCTCAATGCCTTTTAGATTTGCCATGAGAAAGCCCCTCTTCTAGATACTATTCTCAGTCTGAAATTATCACAACTAGAAATATTAGGGTGGATCTCCAGAAACCTCTGCTTCTCTGGGAGAGAGCTTCACCTTTT
This sequence comes from Nothura maculosa, assembly GCA_032353885.1. Classification (NCBI taxonomy): domain Eukaryota; kingdom Metazoa; phylum Chordata; class Aves; order Tinamiformes; family Tinamidae; genus Nothura; species Nothura maculosa. The sequence continues at coordinate 368,233 of JAUBOD010000560.1, forward strand.
CTACACCATCCTCTTCAGCTCACTCTGAGACCTAAAACTTGATCTCTTAAAGCATCTTCCAGTGGATTTCTGCTGTGCTCGTGTTGGGCTCTGGGGTGTTGGCACACACCACAGGTCTGCCAGGGAGGATGATGAAGGAAGGCTGTTAAGTGGGTCCCTTCCAGGCATAAGAAGGAGTGAGAAGAAGCTCATGTAGTGGTCCTCATAGATGTAGTTAAAAGAGTAAAGAATCTGTATCAATCTCTTGGCTACAGTGCAAAACATCATACTGTGCTATAAAGGTGTCTAAGTTTGGGTGACCGTGAGAGTGACTTAGGGCACAAGGTGAGAAACACCAGGGAAAATTGTTTTCACCATGGAATAGCGAAGGTCACCCTCCAGTCCTTGAGTGTTTTCAGGAAGAGATGTGCATCACTAGAACAGCCTGTCCGTGCTCCACATGCCTCCTCACCTTGCCTGAGGTGGTGGTTTGGGAATTAATTTTGCCATTTGCAGGATTTCAGTTAACTTTGCACATTGTTGCAGCTGAAGGAGTGCTGGGAGATGATGAAGAGACAGTGAAGAAGCTTGTTTAGTTGCAGCATTTATGCAGCCTCTGCGATAGTATAGACCTAAGCACAGAGAGCCTATTTTAAGACTACCTGAGCCACCTTGGAATTGGGATTAGCTGTTGTGCAAGGCAGTGGAAATGGGTTGTTTGGTGCATGCGTAAGGCCTTGAGCTTCTTACTGCAGGGATCAGGACTAGTTAGTCTGTGCAAGCATCCTCAGACTGATACTTGGTAGTTTTCTTAGTATTGTCCTGTTGTAGTGATGGTAGAAGCTAAAACCCTAAATTCTTGTCCTTCCAGGAGTATTGCTGAAAATAGTACATTGAATTGTCTTCCCATCATATTTGATACCCATTGATTGTCATAGAAGTCCTTACATGTTTCAGACATGCATCTCTAGAAAAGAATAGGCAAAATGCCCAGAATGTGCCATACCAGGACTGTCGCTAAGAAATGCATGGTTTAGGCACAAAGATGACAGCTCTTAGGCATTTTATGTAAGCAGGGACAACATATGCTGCCTCTCTGGTTCCATTTGCTCTGGGTCACCTGAGGCTCTATTTATTGAACAGATTTTCAAGATGGTTAAAGGGAATTTGGGTTAATTTTTTTTTCTTTTTAAACAGGTTTTTTTGGTGGCTATTGTGAGCAGGATCAGACTGTTTCATTTGAAACCAAGGGGTTCTTTTCTATTCTGTTCACAAAACCATTCTCAACACACAGACAAGAACTGGCATCTCTGTTCAGCTGGCCCTTCACCCGGAGGCATGAGATGCCTGCTGTTGCCTAGAAGAAAAATGAGATAAAGGGAAGAAAATTACTTTTCTCTAGCTGTTAACTGCAAAAAGAGCCTGAGAAGGCACAGCTCATAATTCAGGTACCTCTTCAGTTAAATGCCTGAAGTTTGTGAATGAGTTTGAGTCAGTGGGTGGGATGGGAGAAAAGTGAAAACATAAGTCAGTTGTTAAGGACACCACAACTACTAAAGAGTTAGATGGCAATTCCAAGATGGAAACCAGCCTGATCCTGTGAGGAAAGAAAAAAAAAAAAAAAAAAAAAATGGCTATATCTCTGTGACAAGTCATTAAATGGGCAGGATATTTCTGTCACCCCTGCCCAAGGCTATTCTGCCTGAATATCATAGGGCAGTTGCATGGTGCCTAGAAAAAGAGATAGGAGTTCAACAGAAAGAAGTCAAGCAAGTTGCTGTTAAAAGGCCACATGTGAACCTGCAAGAGCAGGATCCCTGCAAGAGCAGGATCCCTCTGTGTTGTCTTTGTCCTGCTGCTGGGCAGGCTGCCCTGGTTTTGTTCTGGCTTCTTCTGCTGGTTGTGCTGGCTGGGCCCTGTGGTGAAGCTGAGTCCTTTGGAGGAGGTGCTGAGCACAGCAGGTTCCTGGGGCCCTTTTGCAGGAGTGAGCGGGCAGCTGGGCACCTGAGGGAAGGGCACACTGGCCGTGGGAGGGGTTGGGAAAAAACAGCATTGGGTGGGAAGTAGCTTTTTTACCACTTCCTCCATCGAGTTCCTGTGTGGTGCGTGTGGCTCTGCAGCACAGAGCTGACAGGCAGCGTCTCCTCTGCCTTCACCAGGAGGACATGTCACACGAGACAGCCCTCAGGCTGCCAGGGCCTTCAGAAACCAGCCTCTCGTGGCACCGGGACAGCTCCTACTGTCTTCTGAGAGACTCCTGTGGTTTCTGAGGAGAGGCAGTTATGTTTGGCTGGCTCAGCTGATCTTGCTGATGGAGGAAGGAGGGACCAGTGAGTTTGAGATCCTCAGGCTGCCCCTGGGCTTGGAGGTGCATAGAGTGCCAAGTTTCTGTTAAGCTGGCCAAAGGAATAAGGTCAGAGTTCCTGGGGGTGCAGCCTGGTCTGCAGCAGCTCCCGTGGCCTCCCCGGCACTAGGGAGGCCACAAGCATTGAGGCCCCACACGGTTCCTTTTCCAGGGGCTTGCAGAAGCGCTTGGGGCGGGAGGAATCCCACACAGAGCAGCACAGTGTGAGCCCCTGCCTGGGGAGCGCAGCGGGATTTGCTTCCGCAGAGGCAGGATTGCATCTTGCATGATGGAAAACTGTCACCACTGAGGCCTTCTGGGCAGTGTCAGCTGGGACGAGAGCGGCAGTGGAGCAGTCTTGACTTACCTTTTTGCACCTTTTACCACAGGGCTTTTGTCAGCTGTCTGACAGTGTTTGCAGCCAAGGAAAAGCAGCTTTCATTTTCCTCCTCGTGCTGTCAGGAGATTATTTTTTTGTAACAGATCAGCTTTTTGGTCCATACCCAACTCTCTCCCTCTTTTTCCCCCTATTCATCTGCATTTGTGACTGTGCCATCCTTCTGCCTCCTGTGTGGATTAATAGGTAATAGGAATGAAGAGGTGAGTAGTATTTTTACCTCCTTGCTGAGTTTAGGATTAGAGCTAGCAGTTCTTAAGGATTTTGCCTTTTAAGATGGAACCTTAATTCCCTTTTCAGGTGTTGTGCAAGTAATTGGCATTAACGTGTTACACTTACGTCTCCTTCAGGACTGGCCGAATTAGATTATTTGTTAGAAATGGTTTACAATTTTTCAGAAACCTAAATGTGTACATCAGGTCTGGCATGGGGGGTGAGCAAGAACAGGGTTTAAGTAAGTACAATAACTGAATGCTGTTAGATCTGCCAGGCTGTCTGAGGCTGTGGTACTGCTTTATCTCATGAACTGAGCAGCCCTGTGCTATAAAACACAAATTCCTGGACTCTAGGCGTTCAGAAGCAGCTGATGTTATCTTATGCTCATAAATGTCAACTTTTCTGTACTATTTTAAGCAACTTAACAGGCTAGTTTTGGAAATGCTGTCCTGTGTCAGCGCAATGAACTTGTTTGCTGGTTTTACCAGGGAGACGCTTCAGTAGAGTTTAATGTTAACTGCAATTGCTGCAGCCACAAAGGAAAGGCAGGTCCCAAACTCAGTGCTCTAATTCATAGAGCTGCAAGACAGTTCTGTGCAAAATTGCATGTTTGTGTAGGAATGTGGAAGAAAGACACAGGCAAATGTTAAATGGATCCACTTTCAGAGAGGTGGGATAAAGGTTCAAGCTGAGTGTGCCCTGTGAAGCCATGACAAATGATTGGCAGGCTCCGGGTAGGAATCCGGAATGCAGCAGGAGTGTTTGTGAAAGGCGACTGGCATAAAAACCGAGTATAGCCAGAGGAGGGGGGAAAAATAGGGGCAAAATTGCTCCTCTTTGAGGGAAAGAAAAGGGAAATAAGGAAAATTTGGCTTCCAGGAATAGTGGTCAGAAATAGACTGGCAAATAGCAGTTTCATTCAGAGCACAAACATTGCTTTTATTCTTTTATTTAAAAGCAGGTGTGAATGGTCAGTCCACCTTTGAGAAGTCAGCTTTCCTAGAAGGAAAAATGATTGGAATCTCTCTTTGGTGCTGCCTTTCTGGGAAATAAAGCACATAAGCAGGTGAATCAATCTCATCTGAGGGGAATCATGTGTGTTAGAGGTTTATGGTGGATCTGAGGCTTCAGGCTGAGGGGAGAGAAAAACATAGGATGTGAATAAAACATGAAGGTGATGGGTATATATTTTTAACCTAAATGGTAGGCTTTGTGGTATCTTGAAATGACACACTAAAAATATAAGCTGCTTTTTGCAATGATGTGAATGGCAACAAAGTGCCCAACACAACAGAGGAGCTTGTCTGCTGGACAGGAAATAGTTGCCAAAAACTGAGGTTTTAGGGCCTTACCTTGGACCGAAAAATATGACCAGTCTACGAAGACAGATCTACCTGCATGAGAGCAGCTACAGACTGCTCATTGTACTGTCTAAATTGAAGTAAACCTGAATGATGGAGAATCAAATTCACTCAGATTATAAAAGCTGGTGTACTTCAGAATAACACACGGAGAAGGAAAGTGCTCTTTACAGCTACACCTACACTAAGAATTTTTAGGAACTGATATTTTGTTCTCTGGTAAATAAACCCCACCAAGTTAGCTGCTTCTACTTCACCTGTAGCAAACTAGAGGAGGGCATCTTGGATCTGCAAACAGTTCTATCTTTTATTTTTGTTTTTTTTTTCTCTTTTTACACACAGTGCTGTTCACAGATTTAAGTGATTTGGATTGTGCCGCAGCATTAGCAGGGCTAGGAATTTAGATATTCCTGCTTCCTTTAGATATTCCTGTGTGCTTTGCTCACAAAGCTCTCTTTCTACCAACCTTCATTTTCAACATGAAATGAGTTTGGGTTTTTTTCTTTTCTCTCTCTTTTTGCCAGGCCTGGCTTTCCTCCGTTGCGTTACTGCACATTGGTGGAAGAGTTGGGCTGAGCACATTTATTTGTTACTGTGGAACTGATACTGACCTCCAAGTTGTCCGGATCAATTTATTACTGTAGGGTTGTTCATCAGGATTGGACAGTTGTTAATTGCTTTTCATTTTGGCTCCGAAAGAAGCCTGTGGGCATTTGCTAGGAAGAGGAAACCTTTTCACAGAAGAACTGAATTTCCAAACAGCTTTCAGAAATCATGTAAGATACGCGACACTGATAGTGTTCTGTTCTTAATGTTGTCTCCTCTTTAAGTCTCTCAGGTGGTAGTGGAAAGATATTGGTTGTGGCAAGATGCTGCAAAGTTGCAGCGTGTTCTCAGGATGAATTCTCTCTCTGCCCTCATCACTGTGTTCTGTGTTACTTTTTTTACTAGTAAGCCGTGATGTGCATTATGTTCTTTGAATGTCAGATTTGATTCAGTCAGCTAATACAACGTGTAAGCTCAAGCTTTCTTTCAAAAATAGCCCTGTGTCTTGATTACCACTGTACTAGAATGTGCAATTTGAACAGCAGGACCCTCAGGAGCTCTGAGATCCCACCGTTCCCCAGCAAGAAAGTACGAGTGCGCAGACGTAGCCCTGATGTTATGCACAGTTCTGGCAGCTTTTGGAAAGCTCTTGCTGCTTGTTCCCTTCTCACTGTAGAGAAGGAAGTTAAAACAAACCTTCGTTATCACTCTAGGTTCAGATGAAGGTGAGTTCAGTGATTGAAACCGCAAAGTGGGGTAAAGCTGATGTGGATCCTCGTCCTGTGTCTGCCCCTGTGTGCAGCCCCCTGGGGACCTCGGGATCTGTGCTTGCTGTTTGGGTCCTGCCTGCTCCTGCTGTGGGTCCCTGGCTGCAGAGCTGCTGGGGCTGCCTCAGGGCACTTGGAGTCCCACTTGTTTTGGAGCTGTAGCGTCAGGAAATGCTGGACACTCGGGACAGCTTCTCCAAAGAAAACCGAACAGCAGCGAGGCACGGAATTGGTCTGGCAACAGGGTTTTTAGGATGTGACCTTGCCCAGAAGAGATGTTGGGGAGATTCTGTGACACCACTTTTTATTGCAATACTTTTTTAGATACCAAGATTGAACTGAGCATTTTTCCCAGGCTGTTACATGAATCTGCTGCTGCCTCTTGAGAGGTCTTAACTCATGCCAGGCACACAGGCAGCACCCACCTCGGCCGCTGTAAGTGCAGAGCCTCTGCCTTGGCTTGCCCTCAGGTTATAGGGGCCGTTGCTGGCTAAAGTCCCTTCTCTTTGTAACTCTCCTTGTGCATGTTCTGCCTTGGCTTTCTGCATTTCTGCTGCCATCCATGAGATTGCATTAGGCAGAGAAGCTATTTTTGATCCGAGTGGTGTATTCACGTTTCCCTTTGCTGCCCGATGAGACTCCCCAGCGCTGCCTAGCGCTCCCCTTGCAGCAAAAACCTCCTCGTGGTGAATGGGGCCTCCTGGGCAGCCCACGCACAGACACATTCCCGACAAGGACGACGTTTCCTCATCTCTCTGGCTTAGGTTGGTAATTGGATTCATCTAATCTTCTTTTGTCGTCATTGTGTTTGACTGCATCCCAGTTCTCTTTGGGACAGATTTGAAAGATAGGAAGGGATCAGAGGCTCCCTGTGGGTACAGAATGAGCTGGGCGAAGGACCCAGGAGCGGCTGGGAAATGATGCCCCTTGCCAGGAAAAGGAGGCAGAGCATAAATGAGGGAAAAATGTGGATTAAAAATGGTCTGTGCTCACTCACCATACACAGGGCGCTGGTTGAACTCTGAGGAAGGGAAAGAACAAACACCCTAATGGAGTCCTGAGAGAGAAGCAGCAAGGACAGATTAATACTCCAGAGCTGACCAAAATCCCAGAGCTCCAGAAGCACTTGGAAAGGGCCAGGAGAAAGGAGTGTACATCAAGTCTGTATTCAGAGACAGCTGTCTGTGGTGCACTTTTAACTTTCATTGCAAAGCTTGATTAATCTATTTGCTGGAACTATTCCACACTTCAGTGCAGTCAAAATTGTATTTTCTAAGCCACAGTTAATTGAGGCTCTCGGTTACCTGAAGGATGAATATCTCCTCAGAGTTATGACTTCAGCACCGAAGTACTGCTGAGATTTTAGTGCATAAATCTTTAAACACTAATGAACTAATGTCCTAGGGCCAAGTCCAGCACTGTTGTTCTGTAAATCTTTATTTCTAATGGTTTGTGCAAGACTTATATGAAAATATTGAAGCCAGGCTTGCAGCCCATTAATTGAATGCTGTCTCTGGTTGCAAAGGCCCACTCATTTGGTGTTTACTTACAGGGAAAATGCAAAATTAAGGAGAGGAGAAATTAAATTTTAAAAGCACTGCCCAAAAATGCATGTTGACATGTTTTTTTGTTTGGTTGTTTCTCTTTTTCATCCACCAGTCCTTGTATTTACTCTTCTTTGTTAAAACAACAACAAAAAAACAGATATATGACCAAATCTGCAGCTGTTGAACAAGAGTAGATACAAAGAAATGCCAATGAAAGATATGCAGAGAATCATGAAGAACAATTACTTTCATGTAGTGCTTCTTTATTTAAAAACAAAATAAGGGCAAGGGAGATGAGACAGGGGAATATCACAAGTGGTAGAGCTGGAGGTCAGGGAGTGGCAGGTGCCGCTTATTTTGGAGCTCCAGCTGTGGAGAACCAAGCAGTGTCAGAATTGGCAGCCGGAGGCTCTGGCTTGTCAGGGGAGCTGTGCCCTGTGCCCTGCGTGTATTAGCACTAAGGACTGACTCCGAGTATCGTAACTAGGGCTTTAGTAAGACTGTGAGACAACCTGATCTTGAAGCACAGTTGGCTTTGGGAGCAGGTGCCTGGCTCTTTGGGAAGCTGTCACTGGAGCGGTTGGGGCTCTCCTTGCTTTGCCTGGTGCATTAGGTTGATCTGTACCTTGCCTTGGTCTAGGGGATGGTTGATATCCAATAAGGAGTAGACACTCTAAATGTTAGAGTATCAGTGTTGCTATGTCACCCATTTCTCCTGCAGCCCTAGATGAGAGCATCCTGCTCTGATCGTCAGACTCAGATCTCTGTGAGAAATAGTCCTTCATACTCCGTGCCCGTCAGACCTGTGATTTGAAAGTGCCTTTTTCTGCTGTGGTAGGTGGAGCGGTTCAGGGCTCCTGCGCTGTCAGGAGTGTTTCCCGCACAGGCAGCGTGAGGAGGAATTCTAGGACTGTGTGTTCCCGGGCTGATATGGAGTTTCAGTGTAGTTGCCTTTTTTCATCTAGTTCTGTCAGCAGATTGAGGGGAGGGGAAAAAGTCCTATTGGAGAAAGAAAGAAACTTGTATGCTGGCCTAGCTCTGTTTCACGAATAATGTACCGTTTTGGGGAACTGTTTCTTCAGCTGCTTGAAATATAAAGAGCATTTGCCATTGAGGAAAGGTATTCATTCCATAGCTTCACACTTAGAAGCTGCCTGTTTTCCACAGAATAGCGCTATGTGAGCAGCAGCATTCCAAGCCTTGACGTTCCAGTGTGAAGGATCGGTGCGGAGCGCAGTCTCCATGGCTTGTTCCCCGCCTGCTGAGGCGGCTGCGTAGCTGGCAGCGATGCTCCTCGTGTTCAGGAAGCCCATGTCCCTCACCCTGCGACCACCTCAGTGCTGCACAGCGCTTGTTTCACTCCGAGAACTAAATAGCAATCGCATGTAGAAGCTCCCTGATCTGTGTTAATGTCACTCCGTGAAAAGTCTGGTGTCACCAAGTGCAGTTATTATCTATTTTAGGCTCTTCACAAATCCTCATCTCTTACTGGATCCCGGCTTGGCCTTTGTATAGCACGATTCTTATGCACAAATTGCTGCCATATAAAATAACACTTCTCCTTGGTGTCTCTCCTTAAGACCTTTGCTTGCTGTGTTGTCTAACAGGGATCAGGCAGTTTGATATGGTTGGGAAGTGAGATGTTTGGGACAGCTACAATTTTAATTACTTTGTAAATGCTCAAGTGTCTTGTAGCCATTAGGTCCCCCACTTGTGTTTTGATGTGATTATAGCTTGTTGAATTTTGACCTCAGTATCCTCTGTTCTATTTCTTACTGTAGACTTTCTATCTTATTTCAAATGAAGAATTTTGCACCAGGAGCTATTTATGGATTTACGTAGTGTCTAGCACCATGGAACCAGTTCGTGTTTGGGCTTCCACAGTTCATCTGCTCTGTTCCAGGATGCTTTTAGTTGGTGGGCAGCCAGTGAGGACCATCTTTCAAGCATACTGTAAGAAGAAAGCTGCCGTGCCAGCTTAGGTTGCTTGAGACAGTAGAAGGCAAGTGCTGAGACGTTATCAGTGTATTGCTGCTTATCTCCTTGCAATTGTAGCAAAAGGGTCAGGATGTAAGGAGCAGTCTTCATAATGGATTAATCTCAATTGCAGAGTTGACCCAAATCTACATTCAAATATTAGTCTTAGACTTCCAGTGTAGGGACTAGATATCTATTTTGCAAAATGTAAGAAAAGCAGAGAATAACTGGGTGATTAAGTATGTGGTGTATGATACCAGGAAAGAGAGATCTTTATTGCATGGAGAAACTTATGTGCTGCAGAATTGGACATGATTTGTTGGGTGCATTTTCTGGAGCCTTTGGCTTTGGGACCAGGCATGAGGCAAAGAAATAACTGGTGAAGGGATCCCTGCATGAAGAAGGAAAAGATTGAAAGGAAAGGTCCTTTACACATTTGGACAACCTATTTTATTAAAGGTCTAGCTTTGAAAAGAGATTTCCAGAACTACAAGGAACACCTGATGAGCAGCACTGCATGCTCAGCTAACAGAGTTCAAATATATTTTCTATAAAGACATAGAGGGAAGGGCAAGAAGAGAGCAGCACCAGTGGAAAAGATTACAAAGAATTACTGAGAAGAGAGGAAAAACATACAACCATTGGCAGCTTAAGAAAACTTTACAATCACTCTGTTCTGCAGAGAATGTCAGTTCTGTATTTCCCTTGCACCTCACCTAGTAACAGAGGGCGCCCCTAAGCCTTCTGTTTTGGGTGTTTTTTTGAGTCTTCCTCAGATACAAGAAGTTTCTCCCATCCTGCTGCAGCTGTGTATCCCCATTCTGACAAAAGACAGCCACAGCCCACTTCCTTCTTGGATTTTTCCCCTTCCTGTAGCTCTGACTACTGGTTTCCTTTTGAAAATATGTGGAAATGGGGAGATTACATGAAGATTCAAGATAAGATCCCCCTAAGTGGGTTGGTTACGCTGGAAAATTAACTATCACTGTGTTGCTAAACTGCCCTGCTTGTCAGAGAGGAGGTTACAGTGCCACTGCACATCAGCTACTTGTGGCCCCTGTGTAGACACACACCAGGCACACGGGTGTCTTGGGGCACCTCTTGTCATGGTAGGAGACTTGAGGGAATTTCTATCCACTCTTTAGACTTCTACCTACAAGCTCAGTTTGCTCATCTGTAGCATCTGAGAACATTCAGCAACCAATGCATTTTGCTGACCTTTGTGTTGGTTACTCTAAGTCCTTTTCTTTCTTTATGAACCTTCTCTTTACCTATCCCCTGTCAGCATCTCCTTTCAGTGCTCTCGCCTGTTATCACTTTCTTCAGAGAGGCTCAGTGTTACAGAGCAGGGCAGGATCCTGTTTCCAGATGGCACTGGGATGGGTGCACGTGACACTGCTGCAGTCCTTTCCTAGCACCTCGCACCACTGAGTTGACAAGTGCTGAGCAAAGAGGTTAAACAGGGCCTAATCAGGGGTCAAGAGAAATCGGACTTGAAAGCCTATATTTAAAGAATGGAGGACGTTGTGTTTGCCCTGTGTCAAATATCTGTAAGGCTTCAGTAGAATTGCACCTAAAATAAATCTGGGCTAATGAGTTGCAGTGTGGCAAGGCAGTGCTTAAGACTTTAAAAATCTCTTCAACAAATTGAAAGTGTATAAAAACTAATTGTCTTGAGATAAGTAAATTATCCCCTTTCAAAGCCTGTTCACCAAGTTTATTCCTGCAGAGGCAGTTAGAGTTTGTTCTTATTTCCTGCTTACCAGGCCTCACTACCTCTCTATGCTCAGCTCCTCCTTTCAGTTCTCATGCTTTATGCTTTGCTGTCCAGAACCCAAGCCTCAATGGGTTTCAGCAGCAATCCTGCTTTCTGACTTTGGACCAGGAGATCTGACACTGTAAATCTTCTCTAAACCATCTTAACTCTGTGATGCATGTGAGTTCTCTAACAAGAGAAAGAACAGTGGGCAAAAGGTGTGGTATCTGAAAGCACAAAACTTCAGAAACTTTCTCTTTGCATTTCCTTTCTGTTGCTCCCATCACAGCACAGTCTTTCAGTACACGGAGCTTTCTGAGCACAAGGATTTAGGGTGCAGCTGATAGGGCTGGAGTTTGTGTTCCATTCATCTGAGCTAATCCGTATGGGAATGGGCAAAGTGCTCTCCTTGAAAGGAGCAAAAGGACGACGCGTGCTCCTTCTGAGAGGCCTGCATTCTGCTACTGGCCATCACCTCTGGTAAGTTCTTTGGTTGCCCCACTATGGGCAAAGCCCTTGTACCTTTTACCACCCATCGCATACCCCATTTAGGCCCCTTCTGAGCCTCAAAGCCTAGTTTAAATCCACTATAGTAAACTGTGATAATAACTCGCTTTGTTTCTCGAGCCCTTTGTGGGCATTATGAGGTGCTGCGTGTTGTTGCTTGGGCTCGTGACGCCCTCACCAACTTGTGTCCCCGTTGTGTTTCAGACTGTGCACGCAAGCATGGCCGCGGCAGAGCCCCTGACCGCCTTCTCCCGCTGGTACCTCTACGCCATCCACGGCTACTTCTGCGAGGTGATGTTCACGGCCGCCTGGGAGTTCGTGGTCAACTTCAACTGGAAGTTCCCAGGTGTCACCAGCGTGTGGGCGCTCTTCATTTACGGCACCTCCATCCTCATCGTGGAGAAGATGTACCTGTATCTCAAGGACAAGTGCAACATTGTGGTGCGCTGCCTCATTTACACCCTGTGGACCTATCTCTGGGAGTTCACTACCGGCCTCATCCTGCGCCAGTTCAACGCCTGCCCCTGGGACTATTCCCAGTTTGATTTTGACTTCATGGGCCTCATCACGCTGGAATACGCCATCCCCTGGTTTTGCGCGTCGTTCATCATGGAGCAGCTGGTGATCAGGAACACCCTGCGCTTACGGTTTGACGAGACTGCGGAGCCGGGGGCCCCCACCGTGCCCGTTGCCTTGGCCAACGGCCACGTGAAGACTGACTGAGCAGGGACTCGGAGCCGCTCTGAGCAGCCGAGGGAGCCTCCACCTCTACTACAGACTGTCAGCTCTGCCTTTGAGGGACTGCTCGCTCTTTCCTGTATGATAAGATTCATAAGCCCCATTTTTTTCTAAAGGGGGTTTGCATGGGATATACCAGAAAAAAAAAAATGGAACCAATGGATTTTCTATGGATTTTACTCTTTGGGCTCCAAGGACCAATGTCAGCTACTTGTTAGTTAGGTTATTTCTGATTTTAAATTATTACAGATGAAAGCAGTTCTTTCGCTTACATGTATGTGGAGAGAGAAGAAAAAAACGCTACAGTGGAAATGCATACAAAAATTTTAAAAAGTTACTGGATGGGCATGGACATGCCAGCTAAGGTAACGATTGGCTTACTCTATTAGGCAATATTCAGGTGCTTGCTTGCAACCAATACCTCCCATGGGACCTGAGATGCTGCAGGACCAAGGAACATCCACGTGCTGTGGAGAAGAGCCGCAGGATGGCAGCGTGCTGGGGAGGTAGATGGTGCTCCCCGTGAGAGGTCCCCTGGCCTCCCGCCAGGTTCTTTGTTTGCACCACATGGAGTCTGGTGCTGGACAACTTGCTGAATTTATACCAGTCTTGTACTTTTTGAAGTCTCTGACCTGATGCTCACTAGAAAACTCCTCTCTTTTTTTTTTTCTTTTTTTCTTTTTTTTTTTTTTTAATAAAGGCCTTTTTTTGCCAAGTGAATTTTACCATCATCTCTGCAGTTTGGGTCTTGGCAAGAAGAACGAGAACTAGCTTATGTCTTCCCATCACCTGTATCCCTTCAAAGCAGGACTTGCCCAAGGGGCTGCTCCAGGTTCTGGCTCCCATCCCAACCGTGCGGAATTTGCAAGGACCGTGCGCGCTGCGAGGATTTGCTGCCTTCCTTCCCAGGGCTCCCTCTGCCTCTGGTGACGTTGCTGACTTTAGTCTGGCTGTAACCCCTAGTACTCGATGGAAGGCCAAAAATCCTTGTGTGGCGAAGGCAGGAGCTGGGATTCAGAGTCCTTTGGGATTGACTGTCAGCTTCCTTTAGCAGCGGCGGCTCTTGGCCCACTTCTGCCCTATGTTCCTCTTGGAGTTTGTCTATTTTCTCCTCGTCCCCAATGTGACTTTGTGAAACTGCAGCAGCCCTTGGCCGGACGCTGACGGGAGGCAGCGAGGGAGACGCGGCAGCATCTGGTACAGCGAGGCAGCGTGTGCAAGGGGGTGTCTGGAGAGCCCTGCCCGCTGCTGCCCTGCCCGGGGCTCTGCTGAGGGGCAAGCGCGGCCGCCCGCGAGGCCAACAAAGCGCCCGGCCTCCGTTTTAGAGAGACCTGGGCTGGACAGTCTCAGATTTATTTAAGGTAGGAGCATTCTTGGAGCACAGGGAAAGCTGTAATGCTGACAAAGTGCTTGATTACTGGCAGCCACAGCTGATTATTTGCTTTGGGAAATGTTGGTAGTTGGAATTAGCAACAACCATGGAGCTTCCAGCTGGCGGACATACCTCGCTCCTAACAGTTTCAGGAGGAGGTTGGCATTAACTGCCCTGTCGGGGCAGGTACATTGTAGGGGCGCTTCCACCAAAGCCACCAGAGCTGTGCCAGGGATGCATTTGGCTTGCAGTGCAAATCTGTGTGATTGCAGAATGCCACTCCTGCTGGGAACCTGTTTGTCTGTGGGGGTCCCCTGCTTCCAATAGGGCGTGCTCAGCTGTGGACCTGCTTCTTGCCCTGGAGCATCATTCCAGAGAGGAAAAGCACTTCTGGCTGTGTGAGGGGAATTGTTGCTTCGTTCTGCTCTTATAAGGGCAATGTTAATCCTTTTTGTATCACACAGAGTGCAATTATTTTATTGCTCCTTCCCCCTTCTCACATGACATCCGTTGCTGGCAATGGACACGTGAAAACTCTGGTGTCAAGGAGTTAAGCAAACCTGCCTTGGGGTATGCAATGTCGCCCGAAGCACTCAGAATACCTAGGTGGGTACTTAAGAGTTCCCTTTTGCTACTTCACTAAATTAAAAAAGAACTAACACTCTGAGCCACTGAACAGACTTTTTTTTTCCTTTTTATTTATTTATTTTTTCTTTTTATCTCATGCTGTGCTGCCAGTATTGTGAAATCAGAGCAATGGTATGTTGCTCGTCTGCCTCGAGGTCTCAAGGGTTTAGACCCAGGCACTGCAGTCACTGTCACTGCACAGTGGGGCAGGGGAGACGCTGAAGCAGCAGGAGATGCCGGTCGGAGCTGGGACCCCTCCATTCTGGCTCTGGTGCAAGCGAAGCCGTTGGGCCAGGGTGACTGAATGCAGCCCATGAAACGAGCCCTGGCACACAGCACAGCCCTGGCCCTTGGCTTGAGAAGCCTCTTGCCAAGTGCCACCGTGTCGCAGTTATATGATATCCCGGTACTCAAACCACGGAGGAGTCCCCACGTGGCGTCCGGTATCTTAGCCCATTATTCTTTATCCTTGTGACACTACTGCAGTGCTGACAGGTCCTACCCAGATCCTGCATCTTCACAGCGCTGTGATTTACACCCTGACATGCGCTTTGCTTGCAGCTTGCACACCAGCACCAGAATGGGACCCAGCAAACGGTTAAATCAATTCAGATAATCCCCTGGCAACTCGTGCTTTCACCGAGGTTTTCTGTAATGCCATGTACCTAATGCAGCAGGATTAGCTAGACTCCTTTCTGAGCAATGTGGGTACAGACAGAGCTTTGTTTGTCCTGAGAAATCTCCCTGTTTTAATACATGTGCTGCTTCTTATACCGTCTTACAGGAGGAGTGTCCAGAGTGCGGTGAGACACCATGGGGCTCACTGGCAGCTCGGCAGGGCAGAGGAGCTGGACTGAATTCAGAAGGAAAAAAAACGCACAAAGGCCTAACATTTGTACATGTATCTTCCTCAGTAGATTAAAGTTGCCTGTTTTGAGTTCACCAGCAATAAAAAAACTTGTGATTTATCCACTTTGTCCTTACTCTGCAGTGAAAAGGGCAGAGTTGTCTATTGCTGCATTTTTTTCTTTTTTCTTTTTTTTTTTTTTTAGTATGGTGGGATATGGGCTGAAATTACCTTTGGGTTTTATATTGCCTCCCTTGTCTTCATTTTCACTTCTACCATCCACCTTAAGCATCTCAAAGTACGGGATAAAAGCAGGAGTCTGGAACAGGATAAAATAAGGAGTCCATTCAAGCATTGCTGCGATGTCTGTTCATCCTCCAAAGATCTTGCCAGAGGGGAGCAGCTCATTTGAAGTAGGACTGGGCTGCATTTTGCTCTCTCTGGTGTTATAATTGAGAGACATATGTCCATATGTACCAGGTGCTGTTACGCCTTTGGTCTGAGTGCATTTTGTAATTAAAGTAGAACAATCCAATCAAAGTTTTGCTTGATTAGTCCTGTGAGTATAAAAGGCAAAAAAGTGGCCAAAAGGCTCTACCTGCTTGGAGTAGGGGAGCTGGCACCCCACGGCCTCTGAGCTCAGCACCATTGCTCTCCTCTGACCAAGTTCTGAAGCCTGCCCAGAAAGAGCAGCGGTTTCTCTGCTAGTGTGAACTTCTGGCCTTTCTGTACTATGAATAAACATGACTCACCAGAAAGATGTGTGCTGAAACCAAACATTCTTCTGCTTTAGTTCATCCGGGGCCCTGAGTTCATGCCTGCCCCTACGGAAGAGGCAGGTCTGTGAACAGCGCGCTCTGCAGCGGGGCTTCCTGCCTGCAACCCCTGCCTGGGCCACCACACAGGGAAATGACTCTGCCCTCTCCTCCTTCCTCCTCAGCTGCTACCCTGTCCCTCCGTGAGCCGCCCCTGTTGCAGTAGCAAAGGGCAACGCCTCTTGGTGCAGCCCCTTTGAATCAGACACATCTCCCAACACAGAAGCGTGTCCTCCCAGCTCCTGCTGCACCTCCTTGTCTGGGCAGTGAGAGATCTCGGGAGTTTTGTCCCTCCAGGCGCTCGCGCCGCTCCACAGAGCCTCTAAGTGAACAGGGGTTCAGCTCACAAGGGTTCAGGCTTGGCCTGGCCAGGAACACTGCTTTTTAAGACCCAAGTTTGGGCTTCTAGATAGTAGCCCGTGTGGAATGGCTTGTTCTGATGGCTGGGGTCTCCTCCTCCTGGCTGCCCTGCACACTGTGTTCTGACCACCCCAGCAGGGAGAAGCTGCAGGGCCAGCCGCGCGCTGGTACCTGCTGTGCTCTGGGCGCCAGGCAGTGGTGCAGGTGCTGCAGGAAGAAGTGCTGCCTTGGAGTAGGTCCCAGGGAGCACCTAGCGCTGTGCGGCCTCATTAGTGTCTAACAGCTCCACCTCTTCAAATGCAAAGTGGCCCTTTCCCCGTGGGATCCTCACTGGATGCAGCAATGTGGAAGTGACCTGCTGTCCCTGGAGTACATGACAGCCTGAACTCACTGTGGAATGGAAAGAAGGATCAGAATCTTGAGTTGCCTTTTTTTTTTTCTTTTTTCCCTAGGAGATTCCTGATTTGCATCTTTGTGGAAAAATGCATCATCTACAGAGATGCAAGCTAGTGGCCATTAAGCTGGAAGCCATGTAGCTCTGTGCTCCATCCTGCCAAATTAATCATGAGAAGCAGCAGAACGCACTGGCCCATAGAGAGTGCTGCAATGTGGCCATACCACTTTGTGTAGGCACAAGGACCTACTCAGGAATAGTGCCTTATGAAATATACTCTTAATTCCATGGATTCCAGTGGAAATGTTTTTCATAGGAAAGCAGGAGAGAGGAAGAGTGAAATACTACTTGAACTTTAGAACTGCTTTTGATCTTAAGAGTGCCTTGTTTATAGTTTGAGCTACTTAACTGAGGCTGTAGAGACCAGACGTGGGAGAGCAATTTGTATCAGCCTTGGAGTAGGTCCCTGGATCATCGTGTAAGTGCAGGTTGTGTTGCACATAGTGGGCTGTGCAATCCCTGCTCAAAGCCAGGAAGAGCTGCCCTACAAGGGCAGAGATAACCCCGAGTGCTGCAGGCAATGGCTGCAGAGCAAGGACTGCTGGGGAGATCCAGGCTTCCAAATCTTCTAGACCTGGACAGGTTGATTAGAAAGAGCCTCCCTGATCCCAAGACTGAGATACCTTCTGGCAGAACCAGCTCTTTTATGGTCTCCACTTTTCAAATTATCTGAGGTCTAAGGCAATCTGGCAGTATTTTAATTCTGACAGCATCAGACCTTTCCTTGGCTCTTTTATTCTGGAGTCTGGACTACTCTCTCCTCCTTTTGTAGCCATTGGATTTTCTGATGTAAATAACCTTCCTTAGCTCTAAGAAAATACTAGCTTTGGTAATTCCAAATGCTTCACATCAGTTTGCATATACCTTTTAGTCAATTTAGGACTATGTTGAGATATGCATAGTGCTTGCAGATTTCTGGATTTGCAAATATGAGGCACAATTTCAACTGCAGAACCTCTCTCTCCTTGGAGGTTAACTCCTTTTGCAATGCCCGCACTACTATCTCTGCATGGTACTTTGCCAATATGACTTTTTTTTAGGGTGGTATGAGGTATAATAGTACTTGCATTTCTTTTATTATTCCCCTGAATAATTTCAAAGTGCTCTTCCCACACTAGTAGAATGCTTCTCACAGCAGGCCCTTGATTGGGTCAGGATTATCCACAAATAACACGATAGAGAGCTCCTGGTAATGTCCTGACAGCTCCCAAAGAGTCTTTTCAGACTTATGAAAGGGAGTTGAACATGTTGCCCATTCTCCAAAAACTTTCAGGTTTGAGGAGTGAAGAAGGTTCCAAAAAATATTGGGAAACTGGGAAAGTCCCATGAGTTGCCAGAGAGGTGCTGGGCACGTGTGGCGCCCAAGGCAGGAGCTCTGGTGCAGGAGCTGGCACTGGCTCTCCAAGGGCTCCTGAGGTGTCAGAGCCTGGATCTGGATTCTCCAGCAGCCTACTGCCAGCACAGCCCCACCGCTGCCATAGCCCCACAAGGGGCCAATTGCACTGCCACAGCACCCTGCCACCAAGATTTGTTTATTCCTTGTTTGTCTTCATATAGGACTGAACACCTACCTTGACACCTAGTGCTAAATCGCCCTGGACTTCAGGGCACTGGCTGCACTGGGGCTCTCTGTTTGCTGCATAAATCCCGCCTTCATCAGCAGAGTATTTTTGGGTAAATATTGCTAGGGGCAACCAGCCATATTAGAGGCTAAACTGAGGTGACCATCTGCTCTATCAGCTCTTGTTGTTGCAGTTGTGGAAGAGCTTATCTACATTGCTGCTTCTGTTGTCAGATCACTCATCTGCTGCTATTGCTCCTCCACTCGATCCTGTTTCTCCATCAGCTCTTCTGGCAATCTGTCCCTTTCTGTGCTTCTCATCTACCTCAAGTCCACACTGTAGTCCCAGGCACCTGAGCCTCCTGTCGCACCTAAATTGCACCCTGGGCAATTTATCCAGATGAGCTCATGAGCTATAGCTTCCATGAAGGTCCACAACGGCCCGGGCTTGTCAGCAGTGTGGATATTCTGGGCAGAAAGCACTATGCACACATGCCCTCAGGCACACGTATAGCAGGGCAATTACCATGCAGTGCCTTTGCTATAGCATCCACACAATGGTATGTAATAGGCTTCTGGGACTAAATTCAGCAAAAAGCTTCTCCTGTGAATCTCTCTGAGTTTCTGTGTATACTGAATAACATTTAATTTCAGCCGATACTGCACATAAGTGCATATACACATAGTGTGTGCATATGTTTACAGGGATAATCGTAGTCAATGGCCTCCATACTGAGCCACCGACTATATCACAACCTCTACTGCCAAAGAAGAGCTGCTTAGCTGTGAACAGCCATCTGGCCCATTCATTCAGATCCAGAGATGTTCTGAAACAAAGCTCCATGTACAGATTAAACAGGTTAAGATCTGAACTGAGATGCTTTGACACTCAGGAAGGCCTCGTTTCAATTTGGGGATTTAAAGCTTTTGACCTTTGAGTGCTCAGTTCAGAGACGGGGATAAGGCTTGTGTTTTTCAAATGTTTTATGCAAGGTTTTAAAAACAGATTCGTATCTAAGCCAAAGGAAGGTACTAAGCTGTCTAGCTCCATCTTTAAAAAAATGGAGAGAGATTGCTTTGGGGATCCTCCCAGGTTGCCAGAAGCGAACTTCTCTGCAGGCTGATCTCTAATTGTTGATGAGGATGGTATGTACCAGCCAAAGTCACAAACAGGCCCTTGAAGTGCTACAGTATCACAAAGAATACCAAAAAAAAAAAAAAAAAAGAAAAAGAAAAAACAGAAAACAGAAAACAGAAAACACCTCTCCGAGTCTTTGAGGATATGGGCAAACACCCAGCTCTTGTTCTACCAGCAAAACCACTTGCACAGCATGGCTGCCAGCACGCTGACCTCCGCAGCGCCGGCGGGCAGCGCGCGGAGCACCCGCCGCCGGGACTCCATGGCGCACGGGCCTGCGGAGCGGCTGGGTGCTGGCCTCCCGCAGCTTGGAGGGCCGCCTGGTTCGCCAGCAGACGCTGCCTGCGGGAAGTGTGGCGACCATGACGGGGTTTTGCTCGGCACACGTGCCGGGCGGGCCCAGCTGCCTTCTGCTCCTCCCGGCCCTCGGCACATGAGCACCCGCATGGGCTGCCGTGTTGCCGCTCTCCACCAACAGCTCGAGTCACAGGCCTCGCAGGGCCTCACAGGGTCTCGCATGGCCTTGTGGCAGTGAACGGCCGCCATGTGCTCCAGTAGAGCCCAGCTCTCTGATTTACCATCCTCTCTGCCTCGACAGAGGCCTCCTGGCAAGGGCTTGTTGAATTTGGGGGATTTAGTGATGACTGCAGTCACTCCTGGCAAATCTGGAAAGATTCATCTGTCCTTTACATGCGGATGAGCAGAACAACAAGGAGGCACGGGAGGACGAGTGATACTAGCATCACAGTAGATTTGCACCTCACTACAGCGCAGCTCTTTTAGTAGTTGCCAAAATAGACTTGCCTGACTTGTGTCTCAAGTACTTGCCTGACCAGCCAGCCCAAGGCTCTGAGTTAAAAGTCTGAATGGGATGGGAGCTGGCAGTAACATGCAATGAACTCCATTCAACTCTGCAAAGCAGCCCTACAGTTTCATCTCTACAGTTTGAGCCCTACAGTGATTTCCACTGTCCGCACCACTTTTCCATAGCTCATAGGTGTAATCTCAGTACTACCTACCATGATGATTTCAGTCTCCTAGGGTCTGTTTTTCATGACACCATCATCACTGCAGTGCGGCCCACGAACAACAAATCGCCATGAAGGGTCATTTGCAGAAGGCCTGACTTCTCCCTCTGCTTCCAGCCCAAGTGACTCAGTCTTAACAGCTTCCCAGCTCACATTGAACAGCTTCCCAGAAGCTTTCAGAGGTGACTAACGTTGCCTCTACTGACTGGAGGCGAGGTAACAGTTATCTGGAAAGGGCTGTGTGTGTCTCCTAATGCCCTTGGCTGACTGCATCAGCTGCACCCTCAGTGCCCATCAGTACTCCCTGTTCTTCCATATTAAGGTAAAGCTCTTTATGATCATCAGTTGTGCTCTTACTTGACTGGCCTTTATGTCTATCTTGTCCCCATCTCCTGAGGTCTCTCTATTGTGCTAATACTGATGTCCTGTGTGCCTGTTTCATGTTACTCATCCTGCGCACATGACATTTTTCTTCAGTTGACCTGCCAGGACATACCCTTCTCTCTGTTCCAGTCCGTCTTGCCAGCCCTACAAAACCCAGCAAATTAAACCATCTGCGTATCTATTTCACATGTTTATGAGTGAGACGCTAATCCCTGCATAGTGAAAGGGTCATATGTACAAAAGGGGAAACGAGGACAGTATTATTAAAGGGGGAAGTGGAGACAGGCTGCAATGGCAGGGCAGATGCCAAGGAGGGGAATTCACCGTGCTGAAAAAAAATGCAGAAACAACAGCGAATCAAAGCCACAGTGATGTCTTCTCTTTGCTAACTGACATTTAAACTGTTGCCTTTGCTGCACTTGCCTTTGTCTTCAGAGCAGAGATGCGGTCCGCAAACTGACTCAACACCAGGCAAAGAAAAAATATCCATCAGACCTCCCTTTCCTCTTGCTATAACAGAGGGTGATAATAGAGGGCTAAGAGACACCTCTCCTCCCCTGCCACCGTAGAGGGAATGATGATCTGTCAGACTGATCCATTTTCTAAGGTGACTCCCCAGGGCTTCACCACGGAGGCTCTGACCTTTCTCTCTCTGCACTCATGGGAGATTCTCTGGTTTCCCAGCAGAGCTTGGACACGGTGCTGCTCCCAATGGCAAAGGATTGGCATGTGATGCTGTTACAGTGGCCTCCAAAAACTCAGCTCTGTTTCCCATCTGTTGTGAGCTATTATTTTCCCAGGACTCAAAATCAGGTGAAAAGTCTATCGGACACAATAGGAACCTCTCAGTCCACAGTACTAGTAAAATAATCCCACCTAAAGCTATACAAAAATATCCTCCTGTGCTGAAGAGGTCTGTTCATTCCCCTTCTGCCCCCCTTTTATTTACCTAAAAATCCTAGCAAACATTCATAGGACTCTGCCCTGACTGACCTGGAAATTCAATGAGTTTCAGTCATATTTTAAAACAATACAGACAGCAAACACATCAAGAAAATTACGTTTGTTCATGAAAATGGGGTCTCCGGGGAGATGACACATTCAGGGTAAAGGACTTTAGGGGTCTGGCTCTATTGTCCCAGAGCAGGAGTTTTGTCTTTACAGCAAAAATATGTCTAAAGCAATGGCTTTCTGCCAAGCCTTCTATATGAAGTCAGCAGCAATGCTGCTCCTAAGAGAGCCTTTATCTACAATTCTGTACGGGATCACTTTTATTATAATAATACCAGTTGATCTAATTTTAGGAGGCGTTTACAAAGAACCTGCCTCTTTCTTGCCCCAATTCTGCACATCAGTTAATCTATCTGTTTAGATATTGAAGGGTTACGATGGAGTGAGTCCTATAGCAACTTCAGATTCCACAGTCTTAATAACCTAAACCTTGACTCTCCCTGGTTAAGACTCCAGTCCTGAGCTGGTGGGTGCAAGATGTTAGTAAAAGCAGAAATCCAGCAAGGCGACAGCATTTCAGGGCATCAGGACTCATGTGTGGTGCTCAGAAGCCATCAGGGCATCCTCTGGCACCAGCCCTGCCACTGCCAGTAGCGCTCTCCCAAGCTGGTAGGAAGATTGGACTGATCCAGTAAGTTGTGTCCATGTAGATGACCTGCTTTTAAGGAAAGAACTTGCACCAGCACAGATAAGGCCTCCTCATGCCAGTTTCTGATTAAAAAAATAAAAATAAAAGGAAAAGGTGGAGTCCCTGGTCCAGATTAATGTCTCCATTAATGTCTCCAATGCTCTGCATCTGGTGTAGTCATTTACAGCTCTGCTGACTAAGTGTGAAATACTAGGAAATCACAAAGGGAACCATGTACTCCCGTTATAAGCTGAAATAAGTAACCTTATTCAACCTCTGCATGGGAACCATGGGAAACACAGGCCTCAGCTATTACTAAAGACTAGCTCTGACAAAGCTGCTTCTAGTTTAACTGAGGGTTTTTCCTAAGGAGGGAACAAGCATTAACCAAATAAATTGGGATTTACCTCAAATGCGGAAATCTGCACAAGGGAAAGGAGCTGGTTCGAGGGTTGCCCCCCACGGCCTGCAAAGCCCTTGGTGGCACCGCTCTGGCTTTGCAGCACAGTTGGCCTTCAAACACGGCACCCCTCTGCCATCAGACTTGCACATGCAGAGCCGACTGGTGCCCGAAATGGGTAAATTCAGGCAGTGTTTGTGCCCTGGAATGCAGAAAGTATCACTGCATAAAGTAGCAGGCCAAACAGGAGCACCAAACACACTAACGAGCCCTTAAATAGATAACACCAGCAGCCCTGCTTTCTCTCTTTATCCTGCCGCAGCTGCCATGTGCTACAGCCCCAGCGTCTCGCGGGACAGTAAATTTAGCAGTGCGCAGGGGATGGCCCAGGATGTCTGTCAGAAGCATCTTTGGGGGCGGCCAAGTCCCCCCGGCCGGCTACGAGCAGCGCTGCAGCCACCAGCCCGCGGGGCCACAGACTGGGGCATCCCCGCGACATCTCCTAGAGGAGCACGGGGCCTGCAGGAGCTCCCTGCGCTCTCCCCGTCAGAAGGGAAAGGAAAACACACACCTGGGCATGATGCTTGGATCGAGATCCTACACTTAGGAGTGGTTAAGAAGCGAGTAAGACCCTGAGTGGGATGCCAGGGACAAAGTTATTGGGAAATGATGTGATAATAAATCCCGTTTTACTCATGTCATCTGTCCACCCACCTGATTTTGCTCTTATTTGACTCCTTCAACAACCATAGCTCTGTGGCTAGAGGTGATGGCAGCAGTTCCTTTTGCCCTCCTCTTTTTGAATAGGCAGAAGGAAGAACTGAGGCACTGCTGAGCACAGAACTTAGCCACGGGGTGCAGAAAAATAAGAGAAAATTTGTGCCCATTACAACTGATTCTTCCTTTTAAAAACTGTAATTTTTATATTTTGTGTTGACTTAGATTTTTGATAGAGTGTATGAAAAAGTGCCTGTGTGTTACTCTAGGCATTTTCAGCAGATATGTAGGAAAACAATCCAGTTAAGATTAGCAGCTAACCCATAACAAAGCTTAATCCCCGGGCAAAAACTTAACCAACAGAAACAGAACATCTGACCTCCTCAGGTGCTCAGAGATGGAGACAGGGGCCTTGGCTTCTGGACCTATTAATTTCTAGTAATAACTGTTTTCACTGACTTTATTCTAGATCCTCACTAATGTGAGAGGGAAGTCAAGTGATACATTTAGAGAGTATTTATTGAAAACACAACACTAAGAGTTCAGATAAACACCACTCATTTTCATCCTCCTCCCTTCCCAGCTCTACTGACTTGTATTCAGTCCTGAGCTCATCTTTCAAGCCTAGAAACTTGATAAGTGACAATATATTTTGCACAACTCAGTTTTACCAGTTTGGGACCTCTCTGTCCTGATTTTCAGATGGCTCCAGTTAAAGGCAAGGCACTCCTGACACTGAAAGGTGTTTCAAATTGGAAACCCATAAAATGAAGCCAACTCAAATCAAAGGCTTTGAAAAATCCTTTGGCCTTCGTGTTTGGGTTGGTGAGTCCCTACTGAGAGGTGATGATACAGTCAGTGCTCAGTGCAGGCTGAATGAGAGCCAGTCCAAAGAAAACCTCAGGGACCATGAGCCATGAGCTATAACGAGGGCAGTCACAAATGCAAGACGGCTTCATCTGTGAGCTGAAAGGCACCTTTCCTTACAGTACTCTAGCTTGTAAGCCTGGGAGCTTTCCTGCTTAATGCTTTATTGCTCTTGGGTGTGAAAAGGGCCAAAGTTTGGGAAAAGGATGCTTTAAAGACTGGAGTGGGCTGGGCTGCACCATGATGCTTGCTGCGGATTTCTATGCCCATATCCTAAAGACCACTGCAGCTCCATCTCAGTTATCTGACGATTAATAGAGCCTCAGTTCAGCAGAATGGCTAATCATTCATTCAGCTTCTTGTTGTACAAATGTCCTATTTACTTCGATTAAGCATATGCTTAATTTGCTTCATAGTTCATTTAATATAATACGCGGCAGTGATTCAAAAAAAAAAGAGCTGTGACAGAAGAATTAATTTGTCAAGAATAGTCAATGGAGGGCCAGGATAATGTGATCACAGCTATGGCATCATGCCCAAACAGTGAATGGCAGACAGCCTTGCCTGGATACTCTCTATAGTAATTGAGTTTAAGGTAGTGGAGTACTGGGGTGATCTGAAAATGCTATTTCTGTGTGCTCATGTCAGTAAAACAGGTAAGAACTGCCACATTTTGAGGTTAAAAGGAAAAAAAGGAAAAGAATGCACTAAGGATCCATGCAACTAACCTGATGTCTTTTATCTGTGGGTAAATTGGTCTATAATTACCCACCCAGATCTCTTGCATCTGCTCTTTAACACCATTAAGATATAGCACAGGCGTTCCTGGTCTCGTCTTGTCTGTAACTGCCAAGTTCCTTGTAGGTAGAGTGGCCAAATGAGCAGTGCTCAGGTGCACCACAGGAACGTGTCACTCTTGCAGGGGTGCAGCAGGAATCTGCAAAGCTCTAAGACTGGAGGCTTCTCTTTGCCTCCTCCATCCAGGCTTGATGGTTCCTTGTTGCCTTTGTGCTGCTCTGGCACCTCTGGAAGCAGTTCTGCAATAGCTCTTGGGAAGGATGGTGGAATTAGGACTGTGAGAACATCTGGAACAGTTCCCTTTGTAGGAAAGGACCCTACTGTCTCAGCAGTAGGGATCTCATTCACTGCTTTAAAAAGAAGTAGCATGGGAAGCATGCTAGAGCCAAAGGCTCCAGACTGATTCATTCCATGATTCATGGAATGAAATGTTCCAGGGTTTGTTTGCTTGTTGATTTGGGTGTTTGTTGTTTGAAATGAGAGCTACTGGGCTCGGTTCAGCTGCTGAGCTATCAAAGTGATTAATCTGCAATATCACAAAAGTGGAGAATTCTATTCCAAAAAAACCCAAAGCTCAGCTGATTTGGAACATGCCTCTTGAGCTATGAGCTGAACAAAAAGATTCACATTGGTGTTTTTTGACATTATAGATGAATGATTTTGTCTGTTTTTCTAGGGAACTCCCATATCTAGCACCTGCACAGAAATGAGTAGCTGGGATTTATCCTCTGCTGGTGTTGTCCAGGAACAAATACCCAACTTCCTGTGGCATCCACAGGCTCTGAAGAACTCCATAGATGCAGTAAAGCCTGTACCCATAAGGAACAGATGTCCTAATGTATCCATCAAAACTGAGTCCGTAGGTGCACCATGGGCACTAACTGAAGGGGAGTCTGATTCCCTGAGTGCTTACAAGGGGACACACTGTGTACTTTTCGTACTGATCGCTGTGAGGTGCTTGGACTATTTTAGTCTATCTGCTCCTTCTCAGCAGAGGCTGGCTGCTGTGAGGCATCACAGGGAGCTCTCCTGGATGTGCCCAGACACAGAGAACGGAGCTTATCATGGGGAACTGCAGAACTACTGACTCTGTTTGCATAGCTGGTCCCTATCAAACAAACCTGCTTCATAGCACATAAGGCTAAATATAGCTCAGGTTTCTGGAAAAAAGGGTAGGCTGCAGTTTTTCCATGCTTTAGCAGGAAAATGCTGTAGTGGGGAGCAAAGGATCCCATCAGTGAGATAGTGCTTTGTGCAGTGCTACTAAATCCCTACCGGTTCTGCTGCTGCAGGATTTGCCATTTCGTGGCCTGCCTCAGCACCCCACAGAAAGCTGCAGGAAATCTTATGGTGAGTGTGGAAAGATCCAGGAGTGCCAGCATTGCTACAGGGACAGCTCCTGCACCTCAAGAAGCAGAAACCCAGCACAAGGCTGTAGAAAAAGGTCCCTTGGGGCGCTTCTGAAAGGCAGGTTGAGGTCAGGTCTGCTGTATGTAGGTTAGACGGCTTTGCTGCACTCCGGTAAAGACCTGCTTTGGTAACAGCCGCTCTGCACGATCCGGTGCGTCACCTCACCAGCCCAGCACCTTCTCAGCTGACCAAAATTTACCAAGGACCCACGAAAAGCCACAGACCTGATGACTCCATCTGTCCCTTTAAAGGAAGCAGGTAAACAAAGTAGTTGCTAAATGAAGTAGGAAGCTGATCTCTAAGGGCAATCTCATTAGAGGAGAGGAGGTTAAAGGTGTAATAAACCCCGAGGTACCCTGTTTGCTGTATTTGGGGCAGAAAGCAAAAGCATCTGTGCTTTGCAGACCTGTGAGGTGCAGGTGGGTCTGCCCCTGACCTGCCACAGCAAGGCAGTGGGGCAGTTTGTGAAGGCAGCTGTTATCACACAAAGGGCCCCAGGTACGGACACTCTTTCAAAACCACCACACTGCTGCTGAATAATTCTGAAATGGCTTTCGGGGCAATGGATAATACCCAGTCCTTCCTCACAGCAGTGTAAGCGAAGAGGTAGAAGATGAAGAAATGCCTTCTGAGTGTCCTGGGAGGAAAGCTGCTTTTTCCTGGGTGTAAACATGTGTAGTCACGCAGGTCCTTACTAATACCTTAGAAGGATTCATTATAATTGAATTTAATCCTTCCTGTGCAGGAGGACGAAGGTTAATTGCCTGGTGACAAGTACTCATCTGGTCCTCAGGCTGCCTGGAGGAACAGAGGGCTCAGCCAGAATGAGAACATGGATTAATCTTCTCCGGGGCTGTTGTTCTTGAACTGCTTATTACAGCCGGTGATAAGGTGTTAGGCTGCGTGACTCCTGTAAGTCAGAGATACTGACATCCTCTTGTACACTGAACTCTGTTGGAGAGACACCTCCAAAGGGGGAACCTCCCCTCCATAGGGGGAACACTGCTCATTTTAAGGCAATCATCATTAGAAAACAGTCATCAGCCTCAGGAAGGTAGCCAATATCTCATGTTGTCAAGCTCGTATCTTGGAAATTCCATCTCCATGTGAGGAAATTCCACAGGCAATTCCATCTCCATATGAGGAAGAACTTATTTCCTGTGAGGGTGACTGAGCCCTGGAACAGGCTGCCCAGGGAGGTTGTGGAGTCTCCTTCTCCAGAGATCTTTTAAACCCACCTGGATGCCACCCTGTGCTCCATGCTCTGGGTGTCCCTGCTGGAGCAGGGGCCTGGACTAGATGATCTGTAGAGGTCCCTGCCAACCTCGGCCATTCTGGGATTCTGTGAAAGCCAGAAACGAGCGGGACAGCGGATACCCTGCACTCCAGGCTCTTGCACAGGGTCACCAGGCAGAGGACACCCTTTGGCTCCCTGCAGCCCCCAGTTTGCACCACCGGAGCTCACTTTTAAAGGCCAGAGGGTGCCCAGGAGCCGCTCGTTCTCCCCGGGCCTCCTCTTTCCATTCTCCAACACCGTCTGCTTAAGCTCTGCCTGGATTTTTGGCTCGGCTGGGGGATTTAAGGAGTGGGATTCCTCCGCACTTTAGGAATGCTTCATTCAGCATATAAATGAAGCACGGGTTCCAGAGAGTCATTTTGCTAGTGTCGTTATTTATGGTTAAATTAAATATATTTTAAATGGTTAAATTAAATATATTTTAATGATAACAAGCATCTCGCTGCGCAGTGTCTCCAGCCACTTCATGGCGCCTCGCTTGGGCCACGAACTACAACTCCCGGCATGCCCTGGGCGCCCCCACGTGCCCCAGCCGGTGCAAACGATTGGTGGGCGGGGAGCCAATGGCGGGCCTATGCGCTGCGCGGCGCCACGGGGACGCTTGAAAAGTTCCCAGGTGAGCGGCGCGCGCGGCTGGGCCGGGAAGGGGGATCCCGGGATGGGGGATCCCGGGATGTGGGATCCCGGGAACGGGGATCCCAGGAACACGGAGCAGGTGAGCCCTGCTGGTAACTGCACCAACACGGGGTAAGGTCGGGCAGAGCCGCCCGCCTCCCCTTTTTAATTTCCCCCTTTATAGTAAACCTAAAGGTGTTACTGCATAAACACCGGGAATATTCTGTGTTTGTATGTGTGAGACTATACATGGGTGTTTTAACGCACACCTAACCTTAGACCGTGTGTAGCTCAGGTGGTTCCGATGTATCTCCCTGTTCAGAAGCCCAGGGCAGAGCTGAGTGGCACCTGCCGGGGTTTCCCGCGCTGGAAGGGACAGGCAGGGAAAACTGCACGAATAGGTGGACAGAAATGGCTGGGGTTTGTGTTATTTTTAGGGAGAGAAAGTGTCACTGCGGTAGTATGTCTGATAACTGGCTGCTGTGTCGAGTAGTTTTAGGATTTCTCCAGATTAAGTGAATATTCTTTAAGCAGGCGTCTCAAAACAACAAATAAGATATTCTGCAGGCACTGTGGAATTGTATAGGTATAGGGTATTGTATATGTATAATATACATACACACAATGTACATTGTATATGATTAGAATATATTGTATAGGCCTCCTTCAAGCTTTTGTTTTTCCCCATAGATAAGGGAGGATGGCTGCTAAGAAGCTGCGAAGAGCAAAACTGCCTCAGGAGCTCTGTGAGAGGCTGGCTCGCCATCAGATCACTACCTGTCAGGTAAGAGGATGGGTTTGTTTTTTATTCCCAGTACTGTTTCCTTTTTTTTTTTTTTTTTTTTTTTTTCTTCCCATAACAGTGCATGTAAAGCTTTGCTTCTGTAAAGTATGGGGCACTTAGGGCTCTGTCTTGCCTGCTGCCCTGTTTTAAAGCAATCGATGCCCAGCCAAAACATTTCAATGTTTACCTTTCCTTCTACCAAACTTTAAAGTGCCTCTTTTAATGGAGGCCCACAGCTGCTGCCTTTGTTGAGTAAGACACCATTTGTAAGGGCCCCACAAAAATATACCTGTGTTACATATCTAGCATGTTCATTAGGAGTGATGTTGGTGCTTTTCTATTTTTTAGGCTCAGATTAAGCTCTAAATGTAGGGAGGTGTTACTCTGTGTCTTGTGGAATACATCCCTATGTCATCCAGGATATATCCTGAAATCTTTCTTGTAAACTCTTGCTAAAGAAATCCAAGAGATGCCATTTATGTATCTAAGTTGTGTGTGTGGTAAATACAGGATCTAATCCCAAATTTGATGAGTAGAAGAGACAGTGTAATCCAAATGTTTTTCAGGTAGGTAGAGACTTTGAGGAGGGTGAAGAGAAGTTCTCTCATTGCACTTATATCCATCTGTTGTCATATGTTTGATCCATTGACTCCATGTCTCTTAAAATATGAATATTATTATTGTTTACTGTAAGCTTACTGGTGTTAGAGGAAGGTAGGAGAGGTACAACATAACACTGAATAATGCAGTAGAGTTGTGAATCTGCTATAAAGCACATAAACTAGTAATGAGTAAATTATACCATGTTAGTCCCCAGCTTGCGTTCTCAGAGCTGTTTTATTATTTTACAGGACTTCTTATGTCTTTCCCTCCTGGAGCTAATGAAGGTGACGGGGCAGAGCTACAGCAACGTGCAGAAGCTTCTTTGTAAAGTCAGCCTGGCTTGTGCTCCCAAAATGCAGACAGTAAGTAAGCCTGCGTTGGCTATGCTTTTAATTCTGTGCCTGAGAGAAAGCTAAATAATGTGCTTTTTTCTTTCTGCCTTGGGGAAAATAGCATACGTTTGTCCTATCTCATTTTGATTGCACAATGTTTTGATGCAGTGACTTTTATGAGGCATTATGGCCTGAAGAGAGTGTTCAGGCTTGCAGAATTGTTTTGGAGCACCATAGAAAAGTATGGTATTCTGTCTTGCATTTCAGTGTATATATGAGTTGCCTCTATTCTGAGCCATGCAGTTACAGGAAATGTTTGTTGCAAGCAAAGAATGAGAATTTCAGTATAAGTTGGTATTTACACAGGAAGTGAAGTGATCCTGAAAGTACAGTGTTTTCTTTAGAGG
>JAUBOD010000560.1:431804-443729 GCA_032353885.1 Nothura maculosa
TGAAGTTCCTTACTGTCAAGATACTGCCCTTATTCTTTTTATGATATTATATGGTCATCTTTCATTATTAAATCATTACTTAAGTACTTTTTCATTATGTTGATATGTGTATTCCTATAAAAGAATTTGGAACTGTACAAAAAATACAGGTAGGCTTATTTTTGAGAATAATAGTTTTGATATAATTGGAAGCTAGAATATAATTTGAGAGACTTTGTAGTTTGCAAAATGTACCTTTGTATACAATATTTATCTATAAGAAACTGATAACAGAACAAAATATGCTACTAAACTTAGTGTGCTACGTTAATTAAATATTGCTTTGATAGACTTCTAAGTTGGTATTTTATACTGAGTCAGTATCTTCTAATGGAGATTTCAAAGAATAACTGCTGTTCAGTTTGTTGTTTTTGGCAACTGGTCACCATTTTACTTAACTCTTTTGCCTGTCCTTATTCAGCAGTGTGGAGCTCAGAAGTTCAGACATGACAAGATTTATAGATGTCTGTTGCAATAACAAAATACAAGGTCACCCTGCCCATCTCACTCTGTCACGACACTGTTATTAATAAAATTCAGAAAACTAAATTTTTAATCCAAGACACTACTACTTTCTCATGAGACATTTGGCATCATATGCTCACATCTAGTTTTTCTTATTGGATTTGTTTTCTTAGAATATTAAAGTTTGGGTAGCATATGTCTTCATACTTCTGAAAAATAGTGTTCTGGCACTGCATTAGCAAAAGTCTATTACAAAAAGGCTTTTTCTTCCATTCTTAACAGTGGCCTTTACTATGTTTTCTTTTCTTACAAAAAGGAATCAATTTTTCACCAGTCTATGCAAATAGCTAGAAATAGGTGCAAGATACCCAGAATAAGCTGTGTAGAGTTCATTTAAATCAACAGGTGGTTTTACCTGTTTCCGAGCAGATGATGCAGCGTGGTGAAAATCAACCTGTTGTATTGCTACTGCAGCATCTGCATTTCAATGCAGCATATAAAAATAACTTAGATTTGCATAGAAATGAGGGAGACAGGGCTTGGAGGTTGCTCTTTATCTCGGCAATCATCGAGCTTAAATTCTGTATTTCAGAATGTATCTAACATGACACTCAACTGACAATCTTATAAGAAAGCATTGGCTATTTGTGCGTGTGTTGGAATGTAATGCTGCTGTTTATTTTAATTGTAAAACTTCACACAGAGCAGAACTGCCTCTTTTTGTAGTTCTTCAAGCAAATATATGGATAAATGGATGCTAGTGACCTGGTGAAGGAAAATGTTGCAGAACAGCAGACGAAGCGTTCAAAGCCGCCGTTCCAAAGGCCTCTGGCGAAGGCAGAGCGGTGTTGAACTCTTGCAGATGTGCACTTTCTCCACAGTCACAAGCAAGGATGAACTCCCAGAGGAAATCTGGGAGCTGTGTTTCATTGCCTTAATGAGGAGTAATGCCATCTGAAATGATTTATTCCAGAAATGTTCCCTCTGGCACGTTTGCAGCACTGGCTTTAAGCCCTTAACCATCAAAGCAGAAAGTGTCAGAGGATCCCAGAGCACTATAGGTATTAAATGGGGAACGGTTCATGTGATGGGATCATTACTGTGCTAGAGTTATGCTGAGAGCCAGTTTGGCAAAGGGGAAGGATATGGAATATATGCTGATGCTTTCGCTATATGAGGACTTTAGCAGAGCTGTGTAAATGGCAGATGCTGCTGTGAGGAACTGTCATTTCAGAAATGAACTGAGGGGAATAGGCTTCAGCTTAGGGTTCTCTAGCACACTGTTTTGATTAATTTTTTGAAAAGTTATGGAATTTTGTATTCTTAGTAAATGATAACAAGCAAGTTTTATTCCTTAAAAAATAGAATCGTGTTTTGATTTCTGCTCTACTAGCAACTTGGAGTTGTTTGGTTTGCTGTAATCTTTAGTCACTTTGCTTATGTAGTGAGTGGTATTAGCTAAATACCTATTTCTTGTTATTTAAGCCTGGGAAGGGAGGCAGTGAGCACAAATCCAAACACATGGATCCTGAAGCATGAACTCTCAAAGTGTCTGGCTTTGTGGCCTGTACTTGTCTGAGGCGTTATGTGCCAAAAACAGTGCTTCTGTCACACTGAATCTGAATTGAAAGTATGTTCTGTAACTTTTTAAGAATAACTCCTAATAGGAAAAATTAAAGTGCACTTTACTCTTTTTTAAGGAGATGCTGGCAAGATATAGGTTATAATTGTTCTCAATCTGGCCAAGTTGCCAAATAGCTCAGGTAGGAAGATGCTAAGATGATAAAGTGGCTATTCTGTGTTACTAGTGATCTCTAAAGAACTGGCCAACAACAGCCTGTGCTCCCCAACAGCCTCAGTGATTGTATCTTCTAAAAGAATCAGGTAACTCCTAAAAAAGTAATCTTTTCAAGAGTTACTTTGGTCTCAACTATTATATTGCATTTTTATAAAAATAAGAAAAGTTACCTAAAAGGTAACCTAAACAGACTGACTTGTGTTTACAATTTTAAACAGTTGTTTGCAATTAAAAAAAAAGTGGATATTTAGAATTGAGTCACAAGATGTTTGGACTTTTTTGGGAGTAATGGCTGACACTCCTGTATATTGCAAAGTTGTTTGTGGGGTGTTTGGGAGACAATATTTGCTAAAATGCCTTTCATGTGAAATAATGTTCAAAGACTACGGTCAAATTTTCTATTCAGTCTATTTGCCTTAGTTTTGTGACATTTTGTTAGTGACACTTTTAAGTGCCCAAGTTAATAGTTAAATATCCTAATGGCTTTCATAGAAGCTGTAAGAGAGCAGACAATGGAAAGGTGGGTTCAGGAGAGACCTATAGTTATTGCATAAAATACAATGCTCAAGAAGAAATTTTAAACAATGCTCTTTCATAGAGAATTTCCAACAAAAATGAAATTTGTGATTCTAAGTATGGAAATTCAATGCTGAGTCTCCATGCATGTGTTTGCAATTTGCACATATATGAAAACTTGGAGGAGTTGTAGTGTTCTATAACACTGTGTAGCTGCAATGTTTTACAACTGTTTTCAGAGAATTAATACTCAGTTTAACATGTAGGCTGTAACTTGTTATTTAGTATTTGTCATTGTTTTCCTGTTTGGATAATGTTCAGTTTTTGTCAAGACGCTCCTTCAAATAAGACACTAGGTGTTTATGGTTGTAGGAAAGGAATTTAGCAATTTGGTTCTTTGTCAACAGCCCGATAGAGCTATAAGGAAGCAAAACTAGTTATTTTCAAGGAATTACAAATGCTTTTGATGCGTTTGCCTTTTAGAGGTATTTTGGTGAGGAGGATATCTTAGGTTTGGCTTGATGCTGTGTTCTGATCTGGTTGGATTGGTCCTTTCCCCTTAAGGGCATGGCTTGTTGTCACCTGCCTGCAAAATTTTATATAGTCATAGTCTGTTTTCAGTTTAATACAAATTGCTTATGCTGCTTCATGTCAGCAGCCCGCCTGAAAAATACTCTTTACCTTAAAATAATGTCTCAAATTCCCTGGTGTTCAAATATTATTTCACATGTGCTAAGACTGTTTCAGGAAATGAGGAGAATCTTGGATCTCCTGCCTTGGATAACTTAATGTCCCAGGAAGATGGTTTTCTTGCAACTTCTTAATCCATGAAATGTGTGAAGAACCGCACTTAAGGTACCTCCTCATTTCCCCAGAGCGGGAAGGTGAGCTCATTCTTTCAAGTGCTTAATGCCAACAAAATCATAGAATAAAATGCTGTTCTCAATAAAAGCCAGGAAGCCGGTTTAATGGAAAGAGCTGGAAAACAATTGAAGGCAAAGACTTTTCTTTAAGGAATTTCTCTGCAAACTATGTTGTCTTGCCCCTGTGATCTTTACAGTTTCAGTAATTAATCCAACTCAGTATATTTACACTAGCGTAAGATGAGAGATTTGCCAAGGGCCTTATCTCCTTGTGCCTCTGACCTTTTTCCAAGTAATCTCTATCACTGTCTTTGACTTGTCATAGATACAGTGGATTGAGGGAAGGCTGCGATGATCTTTCACCAAGGGCTATGTGAACCACCTATGGTGGTGAGAACTAAAGAATGAGCTAAAACATAGCTATGTCTTATTACTACCTTGCATATGCCTGTTATTTTAAAGACAGATGTCCCTCCCCTTCTCCCCTTCCCTGACATAGTTCAAACACTGTCAATATCCTGAAAATTTGTACTGCAGTTGTCTGAAACGGCTTGCATCCTCCCAGGTTGACATTAGGCGGTATCTGGCAGTATCTGGCACTGTGGTGCAGAAAATGCTTTTGAGTTGTCATTTTATGGTGCAGAAAAAGCTTTTGAGTGTTGTCATTTTGAGATTTTTATGCCTCCATTCCAAATGAAATAAATAGTTACTTAGAACTTCTTACGGGAATCCGTATTATGTGAGCAAGAATTTGAAGAGAATGATCTGTTTTCTCAGCTATTGGAGTTCTTCAAGTTAGCTGCATGTATTCAGGCATAGATATAACATTTTTTTTCCATGCAGCTCTGTACAGAGGGTAGCAGCAGAGTAGAAATGTGTTGTCTGATTTGTCCTGAAGACAGACAAGGAATATGCATCTCATCTGGACAGCTGAGTCCAAAGATGTGTCCAGGCACTCTTGTGAATGGCTGTGTGGTAAGTTTCTTGGTCATCAAAATAGTCCTAGGGGACCTTTTTTGTTACCAATAACTATTTTAATCAACATAACTTTAACTGAGAGTATATAAGAGAACCAGCCCCAAATGGAGAGGCGAAGATGCCTTCTATTAGTCATAATTAAAATTGAAGAATTCCTGGAATGGCCTCTGATGATAGATGGAGCTAAGTGATGGAGATAAATCAGGCTGTTAGCCGAACGTGAGTGAGTGACTGGGAAGGTTGGAGCGCTGGCTCTTAGATCACTGGGTGTCTGAGGCGGTTTGTTTTAATAGCATTAGGGAACTGTCAGTCCGTCAGGATTGTAGTTTACCTCTCTGGAGGGCTTTGGAGGAAGAGTAATAGGAAAGGATTCAACTGCCAGCATAGAAATGGTGAAGCGAGAGGGATTGACTGGTAGGCCATTAGTTTAAAAGCTAATTGGATAGTTAGACAAATGTGTTTTGCTCTGTGTGTTTTTGTGTGTTGAGTCATTACAGTATTTGAGTGTTTCAGACCAATTTCTTTTCAGTTAGCATTCACACCACAGAGCAATTTCTCATCTTGTATTAAGAAGAAAGCTTATTGATTGCCTGGAGTCAGATTAAATTCTTCTATTCTGAGTTTCTTCTGAGGCACATGAGTGAGACAACTATGTGAAGTCTTACGTTTGCCTGATGCTCACTAATTATTAGGGAGAGTCGGCCTTGAATTTGAAGCACTTTAAGATGAGTGCTTTGAAGTTGAAGTGCCTAAGATTTCATGTTACGTTAAGAAGCTGAATGCCTGCACTGCTTGAGGGTTGTGTGTTCTCTGCTTACAATCAAAACACTAATATTTAGGTATCCTTCCCAGGTTTTTGACTTGATTTGACTTTTACCATGGAAATATGAATCAGTCTTCACAGACTCGAAGGAAGTCAGGTGCTCTACTTTTAGACTGCTGCATTGCTCCATAAATTGTTTTGCATGGTAAAGTAACGCTCTAATAATTTCTGTTTTGCTAAAATATTTTATCTTGACCATCTCAGTGTTGTTAATAAAACCTCCCTTCACCTCTCTGAAGTACACGGTGGTATTCTCATTTAGCCGGTAGAATGGAATCCAGATGTATTAACTTACAGTCTGTGCCACAAGCAGCAAATCATCTCCTCCCCTCTCTTTCCACACGAGCAGTCTCTGCTTTCCAACTCTTCTCTTTATGAGATTTTTAAGTGCACACTGCAGTGATTTACTGCTGATCACTTTTCTAACATTTTATTCTAAATGAAACAGCCTTGCAGGTTATAAGTTGCCGAATGACAGAAAACAGGAGCTCCCCCAAGATCAAGCTGTTTTAAAGTCTGAAGATTTACAATAAAGAAAATAATTAAGTGAATGGTGTCAGAGAGTCCTGGGTTTTGGTGTTAAGCTGTCACCAGCTCTGCTGTTAACATCTTTGTATTGACAAGTTTGTGAATGCTCACTTTTTTATTAAACTGTATTCTGCCTCAGTGTTGGATATGAAACCAGCACATGACGGTCTGTTCTTTGCAGTTTTGTGTTGAATACTCTGTTTTTTTTAGTTGAAACCTCTAAGGGGGTAGCCCTTTTGTGTCTGCTGGCTACAGTATGGCTCAGAATTGCTGACTTCATAGGTCTGAATAAACTCAGCACATCTGTGATGCCCTTTAAAGCTCTAAATAGGAGACAACATCTGTTGCTGGGATTGTTGTTACTGTGTGCTAGAGACCTAAAAAAAACATTAGAGGTTGAGGTAAGTGCCTTATTTCATCAAAGGAAACTTGTGGAAAGAGCTTTTGCTGGTTACACTGCTCTGGCGTTTGAAGAAATAATGGGAGGCAATTTAGTAGAGATTCAGCCTTAATTTTCAAAATAGGATGTATGTATGAATATAACTTGATGATCTGACTTCTGATAGCTTCTCTAAGGAAACAATGTAGTTACTTTTTTTTTCCCCAAAATTTTTTGGAGTAATTTGGAGGCCCTTAGTATCTGGAAGAAGCTGTGAAGTTGTAGGTGCATGAGCAAGCATCCTCTTCAAGATAACCTGGGCTAGCTAAACTGCTTGGGGATGGAGAGCAGTGAAGAGCCATGAGATGCTTCTCTCAGGTACATAGCTGAATTGTTCTTCAGCTAAATAGGTTTTAAAACAAAACCTTTTAGTTAAATGACTGTATGCAAGGCCAGGGTGGAAAAGGGCTTCAGCAAAGCATTTAAATCCAATACTGTCATAAAGACCTTCCCTCCTTCCCAATACTGAAAAGTAACTGTACTTTTTTCCAGAATGAATCAGCAGGAAGAATGAGGAAAACACATTTTTCTTCCCCCTTGCCCTCTATTATTATTATTTTTTTAAATTTTCATGTAATTGAATAACCACAAGTGTTGCGAGTTGTCTGTGGGCTTGTAAACCTGTGCAGGAAAGACCAGGCGAAAAAGCCAAAAGTGCAA
The DNA here is from genome assembly GCA_032353885.1 of Nothura maculosa. Lineage (NCBI taxonomy): Eukaryota > Metazoa > Chordata > Aves > Tinamiformes > Tinamidae > Nothura > Nothura maculosa. The sequence goes on from JAUBOD010000560.1 coordinate 438,914, forward strand.
AAGATTGAATAAAAAGCAAAACTTTTCTGTGAAAGGAACGCTTACAGAGAAGCCATTTACTAGGGAATTTAGTCTGGAAACTTCTCAGATAATAACTTTGAACAACTGACCTTCCATAGCCAAAATTACCTGAAAGTTTTCAACTTTGGTTGCCCCTAGAATAGCAGCCATATAGTATTAAAATTGATGTCATGAGTTCTGTGTGTCATGAAGTCACACGAGCCTCTGTAGAAGCTTGACAGCTGCAAAGATGCAGATTTACCTGAATGTCCATTTCAAAATAGAAAACTTTATATTTTTATTATAGTATTAGGATCATTGTGATTGAATATTGTCATGTGTATGGCAGTAAAATGAGGGTGGTATGTGATGGTATAAACTATATAGTTTGAATATACAAGTTCATCTAGTACAAGTCCTGAGTAAGATGGTCTCCTATAAAGAATGAAGCATGTGCCACAGCGATCACAGTTGGGATTTAAGGTGTCCAACTCCTCATCAAGGAATGAATCCTGACCCAGGGTGTGAAGGGCAGTCACCAGTAACATAATGTGGGCTCCTCTGCACCATAGGTGGTTATTTCAATGAGAATCTTTGGTGAAGAGATCTTTGATGCATTTGTGGTAACAGTCCTTGGCACTTGTAGATTTAAACTCCTAAATTCTTCTAGGCCTTGCATGCATTGAGCGTGTTCTTTCACATTACGAGATGACTGTGTATAGTTTTCTTTTTATCTTCGCTCTTCATTCCCTTCTCTTTTTAAGCATTATTTGACCCTTTCCAGTTCTCTTATCAAATTTCATGTTTGTAGAAATTTCATTGTTTCCTGGACCTGCCAACAAAAAATGTGAAGAAAAAACTCTGACAATTGGACTGAAATAAAATATTTGAAATAATGTTTTTTTATACAGTTTGGAAATAGAAAAGCCAAACTGCAGCCTGGCCATATATTCAAAGCCTTGTTTATCCTTATAGCTTACTCATGATGAATAAAGGAGGAAATTACTGTTTTTATCCTTAATCCTAAAATTAGCTTGGAAAGGTAAAATGCTGTATCATAGCCAGACTAAACGTGAATGTAGATTCAGGGTTTGGATTTGTGTCAAAAAAAGGAAAAAATGTAGAGTTCTTCAAAATGCTGCTGCAGAATTTGTAGATTTTGACTTTATGTCCTAGCAGATGTTTGTTCTTTAACTGAACATAACTGCCTCGTTCCCTCTAAAAATCTTTGACAGTCTTCTGCTTTCAGTAGGAGATTCGGAATATGCTGTTTGCAGCCTTTGATGTTATTCCACAGGCATTTAGGGACAATTTCAGTAAGATGCTTCCTGTCAGCAGAGCGCTTCGTGATGTCAGCATTAATCAGAAACCTTTTAAATTCGCTTTAAAAATTTTGTAAGTTCACTGCAATCAAACAATGCCTATTGGTATGGATTTACTCAGGAATGTGAAAAAATCTGAAAACATTTTCCTGATAAATTCTGAAAACTTCTATTTTGAGGTCCAGACTTTTAAAATTCCATGTTTAATTATGGTTACACCAAGTTGCTCATGGTTTTAGTTGATGGGAAACAATGAATAAATATAATAGAAGAGGTATGATGTTGTAAAAATGAAAAGGTGTGAAATCTCTTAAAAATTAAAAATACCCTCCCCCTTTATCTAATTAATTTGAATGGACCAAATAATTAACTGGAGAAATGAGACAGAGCCTAAGTGAAAGTACCTCCCTAAGAAGTGAAGTAATTCTCGCAGGCAAGTTCTGCTTTCCTCCCTTTTTCTTTGTGGTGGATGTGAGGAGAGAGTCCTGGGAGCAGTTTTTGGGAAATGAGAAATGTGAATAAGAAAATGAAGCCTCCCAAGCAATAATGATTTGCTCAAATACCATCCTTTGTAAAGATACCTTGGACTGTGCAGTGTGTTCCAGTAAGGTTATGGTTGTGGGCCCTTGTGCTTGCAGAGCTCTAAGCCAGAGGAAAGCAGTTTTCCTGCAGCCCATGCTGTATTGTACTACTTTTGATTATAAACTTCATTATTTACACTTTTTTGTCCCAAGTCCAGTTAAAACAGTTGGATTCTGACCCAGCTTCTGTCTTCATTAAGGACTGTATTTATATGGGGTAGCATATAGAGGAACAACCTGTTAACAGCTGCAAATTTTCTTGATTAAATAAGGTGCAGACAAATTTACAAGGGAAACTGTTCTGTGAAGAATTCCAGTTCACTGACATTTGACGGTATCCTGACTTTTTCTTGCTGTTTTCCACAGTTTCCTGCCAAGAATAATAGAGTTCCTTGCAAAGTGATGCTAGAGATTCTAAACGCCAAGTGTTTTATCGATCAGGGCGGGTTGTCCGGAATCCCAGCAAACAAACACACGTATCTATGCAGACACCTGGAGAGGCTCTTAGCTCTTGAGCTTGTATTGTTTTCAGCAGCTCCCACCGCAGAGCAGGTTGTATTGTCTGCTCGGAGGCACCACTAGGTAATGGAAGCTACAGGGCGCTTTGGCCTGATTTTTGTTTGTTCCCTGAAATTTGGGGATAATGATATTTGCAGCTCGTTTGGACAGGAGGGTTGTATGAATCCCCATCTTGTCAAGGAATACTTGAGGCAGTCTGAATGGTTAGGATGAGTTAAAACTTTAAAACAAAGCGCATGGCAAGCATTCCTCTAAATTCTTTTTATAGAAATAACCTTAAGGTAGGTAACTAAAGCATGGAGAGAAGAAATGACTAATTCCAAGAATTCTAAGTGAGTCAGTGTCTGACCCAACGTTAATGTAATAGTCCAGAATGTCAGGAGGCTTGAATTGCAGGTCAGTGCTGAGACTAAATCAATAGAAATTGATGCTTTCAAGCTTGCATGTTTAAAATAAGACTGACTTTTTAATTCATACATAAAGGTCCCTGCTCATCTGCCATTATGCATTTTTGGGCTAAACACACATACATGTTTTCTCTTGAGCTGTTCTTAGGAGGCTAATTATCTGTTAAAATGTGTGTGTGTGTGTGTGTGTGTGTGTGTGTGTGTGTGTGTGCAGTGCTGAAATTCAGCTCCTGCCTTTCCTGCTGTGGCCTTGCAGGAGCAATCTGTCTTACAAGTTCAGTGGTAGGAATGGAAAACAAATGTCTTTGGGATGAAATTTCAAATCTCAAGATGTGGTTATATATACAGAAGTTAAAATTTAAAAACACCATACTCTTAAGCATCTAGTGAAGTATTTGGTCATTTAAGAGAACAATTGGACTGGTGAAAATCCTTGTTGATTGACAAATCAAATGTAATGCGCACCATCAATACAATATGAGAAGAGGTCTGAAAATACTTGAATGCCACTGGAAAGAAATGTTACTTGAACACTGACTTAAACACAACAGCAAAACCTCCTCCAAATCCCAAATTAAGCTGTCTTCTGGTTCCTGTTCATGGGCTATTGAGCCTTTCCTTTGCTAGGCTGCTGTTGGTACCTGAGCCATGCGTTCAAATGAAGTAAAGAGCTGCAATGATGTTTCACAGCCTAAGAAAAACCCAACTGCAGGCGGATTCAAAATTAAGATTAAAAATCTCAAAACATTATTGAACATCCTGTGACAGTGAAGAGATGGCAGGTTTAGCTTTACTGGGCAGCCTTATTTTTTTCCTTTTGTTATATGTTGAGATGGTCCCATTTCACTAGTGGACGTTTCCATTTTGCAGGATATCTGTCTCCATCTGAAAATGTGGATCTGTTTGCAGTTGCAAGGTCCTTGCCTCATTTCTTGCACAAGTTGACTCTCTGAAGCAAGATGGTAAAGGACATTGGATGCTTCTCTGGGGAATCATATCTGAAAAGCTGTTTAAGGATGGCCAAACCACTGTAAGTGGATCTGTGAGGTGGAAATGGGGAGAGATATTTGATTTATTAGATTTAAAAATAATTTTAGTGCTATAAGTACGTCCAGTAAAGGCTATTCTTTAAACAAATGAATAGCAAGCTATATTAACTGTACAGTGCGGTCTTGAATGTATTAAGCTAGGCACTTAAAACTCTGCCTTAATTTGTCTGTTGCTTTATTCCCTATCTGCAAATGGAATTGATCTAATTCTCGTATTCTGAAGGTAAAATAGCTCTGAAGCCCTTAATGTAGCTATCCGTAAAGCCTAAAGAAAAAAAAGTAATTTGGTTTCCAGAACAGCATTTTAGTGGTGTGCAGTAAGGGAGGCCTTAGAAGACAAGCCCTGCAATGAGCAGAAGAGGAGACAATGAATTACCAAGATCCATCCTGCATATTTGTAATTGTGTCATTCTGTAGCTTTCTTTTAAGTTAGATCTTGGAAAACTAAATCCGAAGAGTTAGATTTCAGGCATGTTTTAAAGGACTGAAAATTAATATTATAATGGGAAGCCTAAATTAGGAAGGGGACTGACAACCCCACATGTAATAGTCTAGGGTCTTAATTAGTGTTCTGCTTAAACCAAAATGAAACTTTGTGGCATAAAACTGTCTTGTAATTCTAGTATCTCACTTAGGTTTCAAAATAGTGAACTAAAAGCTTAACTCTTAAGTTAGATAAGTGTGCTCCATCCTGAAAATTTTGCACATAAGACTATAATGATCTGTAACTTGAAAGAAGCAGGACCGTTTCTTCCCTTGGCAGCCTGCATTGTCGAGTGTGCATTTTGCAGCACTGGTTATTGTCAGGACTAGATCTACAAGAAGAGGTAGCACCTCTGTTAAACTGCATAGATGCATCTAAACAGAGTGCTGTAATGCTGTATTTATTACTGAATTTGTCTACATATTATGACAAGCTTGCCTATCCTGAGCCTTTT
>JAUBOD010000560.1:454634-465318 GCA_032353885.1 Nothura maculosa
AAACTCCCTCTGGACTGTTTGCTGAACTGCCTGTGAGACTTCCAATGTTTCCTGTGTCCTTGTGTCCTACAAACAACCACCTGCTCTGTGTGAAGGCTTTCTTGGTTCAATGAATCTTGGATTAAGGACTTGTCCATACAGGTAAAGGTAAATCTAGTGTTTGTCTCCAAAGAACAGACCCTTTCAGGGATTTCACGTGTGATAGCCACGTTTACAATAACTAGGAGTGGGCTTGTGGTGAAAGTCAAGGTGTAGAAATAACAAGGTCTTAAATCTGTTCCTGTGTTTGTCTTTGTCCTGGACTTAGTACTAAACATAGACAAGCCACAGGCTGTGTATGCTCTAAAATGGGTATTACACCAACCTATTTAACAATGACCTATGTTAACCTGTGTTTACGGTCACTTCTAAAGAAGACTGTGAATAAGCGCCAAGTGTCAGGGGCTACTTCGCCTTTCTCTGCATTTCATTTGAACAGGAGGGAAATGATTATCTGTTTTATTGTTGCAGACCCCTCTGGAGCTGAGGTGCGGCAGCTGCAGAACCACTTTCTCACCCAAATCTTCCAGTTCTTGGCTTCCTGTTCACACATTTGGAAGCACTCTTGTTGCTGCATCTGCTTCCATCAGTTGTACCAAGTGGTGCTTTGCATGCCAGCACCTTTTTGTGTTCACCTCGTGAGCATTATTTTCTGCTTGTGAGCAGCTTTGATCTTTTGTCAGAGCTCAGCTTTGCATGTGGAAAAAGAGAGCCCATGAGGAGAGCTAAACCAGGAGCCACGTGAATAGCAGCACATGGCTGTGGTGTTCCTGATTAAAATGGGAAGAATATCCGTATTGGTGTCATTTTGAACTCTTTACCTCTGATCCCGCACATCCTTTTATTGACGACTTGAAGCATGCAGGTTGTGTTTACTGAAATATCCCTTGGTTTGCTTTTACTGGCTTTCCCACCTTGCCTCCTGTTTTTATTCAGGGTTGCCTTGCTGAACACACTTCACTCCTTAAATCTCTTAAGAAGCAAAGACAGCAAATAAATAGGATTCAGAAGAGAAGCACTGGCTGCGTGTTGGGTGCCTGCTGGGATGCTTGCCATGCTGCACTGTTTGTTCCTCCCTCATCTTCTGTGCCTCATTAGGTATCCCTTGTGGAAGAGGTTACTCCTGGTAGGCAAGCGAGAGGATGGAGGGAGGAGGGGGATCCCTTTCTAGCCTTTCCATGTGTTTCCTTTTACTGCTCCATGTTTTTTAATTGCCCAGGATGAAGGCTGCCACCTTGCTACAGGTGCCACTTCTCTTTACCTGGCTTCCCTTGTTGCACTGAAGTTTTCAACCCTTGAAAAAAGTGTTGACTTTTATCAACACTTGATTAAAAGATAACTAGTCAGCCCTGTGGTGATAGTAGTATGTACACTTACCTCTCCCCTGTTACTATACATGATAAAATGTACTAGTTTTGCCAAGGTTCTCTTAGTTGGCTTTTTTGTGCATTTTTTCCACTTTCTTTGGACCATTTTGATGATTAGCCTGTTTCTGAAGTTACAGATAAGCAAATTGCATAAATAGTAAAAATAACCTGGAGCACTTGCTCCTTTCTGGAGATTCACATTATAGCTTGAGGTACCAGGTCCGGGTATCAAATAACAAACATACGTCAGTGCTGTTGTTTGGTTCAATTGACAACTACTCGAAACATCCTCCATCTAGCAGTGCAGTGCACGTAACACACTCTATTTGAAGACACATGTCTGGAGAGCTGAGCCACAGCCACCTGCATTTTCTTGCAACCAGCTGTGTTGCTACTCTTTTCTTAAACATCAGGCTTTTGGTGATATTCCTCAACCTCAAACTATGTCATTTGGCCTAAAGAGGAACTCTACTCATCAACATTTTTGAAATGAGCTGTGCATAAGCAGCCCATCATGTTGTTCAGTTGTTTTCTGGGAGGTTTATTGCTATTGATTGGAATTAACAATCCTAGATCTTGGCTGGGCTGCTTTTAGGAATGTGGGTGGTAGTAAGTCAGTGCAAGATAAATGCAAACTTCCATCTAGTTTCTAACAGCTTTGTTTATTTCTTCTGCTTCCTCTGTTGGTGTTGGTATAAATCACTGTAATTTGCTTAAAGGAGAGGGAGCAATGCTGCTGAGCAGCTGCTGATGTTTGGGATCTTATTTGTTTGTAACATGTTTGCTTTAGACAGTAATTAGTGTTAGAGGAAAGGAATGATGTCCAGAAACTTGCTTTCTTAAAAACAGCAGTCATTTCATCCAACAAAGTTTTGTACAGACATTAAAGTGTACATGCTATGGAATTGCACTTATTTATGACTCTTAATCATTGAACAACTGTGAGGGGAAAAAAAACTCTGGTCACCAAAAATCCTCCAAGTTTTGCTTGTCCCACCACACTTTCTAGGCTTTTCTTAACATCTACCCTCTATCTATTCTATTTATTCCACAGAAATTCTAAAACTAAGCATAACAGGTTTCATCTTAAATGTAATCTTAGAAAAAAAAAAAAGCACAAACAAAAGTAGTTGAATGGAAGAATTCCTATTTCCTGCACTTTGGCTAATGGTTGTCATCACACTTTTCTTTTAGTAATGACAAAGCTGAGATTCCTTTCTATTTTGAGGAGGGAAGAAACATGTTACGCTTCAGGATTTTCTTATGGGCACCTGTCAACAGTTCTTTCAGTATTCCTACCTGTATACACACCCTACTTTGTTAACAAACCTTTTAATTTATTCTTTAAGTGTATTAGTCTTTAATTCCTTTTGGAATCTCTTGACACTTTTAAAATTGCTTGAGGCAATTTTTGTTTTCCAAAAGCTAGAGAATTTGCCCTGAACTGAAATGGGAAAGACAGGCTTGTTTCCTTGAGAACGTGAGGATGAGCCTGTGTCTGTTACCAACAAGCTCTGAGCAGCCCTCTGGTTCGCCTGCTCAGAGGAAAGCTCGGGAAGGGATGGGATCGTGGATGAGCACATGATACCCAACTGTGTTTTGTGCTGTCCTGGTTGAAGGTGACACTTGTTGAACCACAGTCAGACCTTCTCACCTAGGAAGCGATTTGTCCACGGTGGTGTGAGAACTGGCTTTCATGTGCTCTTTCCAAGAGAGGAACCACCTGGTATTCTCCATTCTGTCATGGCACTTGTTTGAAGGTATAGTTTCCTGCACTTAAGTTCACTGCTAGTGATAATGCTGCTTTATTTCAATGTCTCCACTCTAGTAGGTGCATAAAAGCTCATTTCTATTCAATATTACATGTTCCAGTTTGGTTACACTGCAGTATGTTCCCAAATCCAGAGTCGTTGAAATCAGACCAAGTTCTTGGAGCAGTTTGGCTTTCTAGTTTAACAGCTGCAGTAGCAAGGGCTTGAAAACTGAAATTCTTGTTCTGCTTTGTTGTTTAGTCATTATTCCAACTTGCCCGGAATACTTCTAGTCTCGGTATCCTCTATCATTAAATGGCAATAATGGTAACACGGACTGAATTCTTAGAAGTGTGTGGTAGTAGAAAGGTATTAATGCTAAAGATAGGAGGGTTTATAAGAATCTTGTGCCCTAGAAATTCTGGTCAGCTTAAAAGAGCATGCTATTATTATTTTTGGACTTTCTTTTCAGGAAGAAAACATTCTTGGGAAATCTCTGTAAATCTCCGTAAATTTTCAAATCTGTCTTCATCTTGAGATATTTGACAGTGATGCCAAATAACACTGGAGCTATTGTTAGGAGGGAACCTGATACTGTTATTGTTGCACTTAAGTGGAGCTGCGGGAGGAAACGCCAGCTCCCCTACTGAGGGAAACTGGTCATCGGATTTGTGCGTTAGGAGCTGTCAAATCAATGGGAAGAACAAGTTTAATTTAAATATGACAGTTTAGTAGAGAAGCCTGTCAGAGTGAAATGTAAATAAATTCTGTCCTTGCAGGGGAGGTTTCTGGTCTGTGTATCAGAGGCTGGAAACGTTCCTGTTGAGCAGGTTGATTTTCTTTACGTTCATACACAGAGCCCCTTAGAACACAAACACACACAATCCTTTAGGATGGGAAGCGAGACAGCACAGCAGGTCACTGATACTGTGGAGAGAGAGGAAGAGGAGTTCCTTTGGATCAACTTAATTTGGGGAGTTCCAAAGAAGTTTTATTCTATTCTAAAATCGCACTATTGATTTTACTGAATCCTTTACTCACGTCTACACAGCTTCATGCAGAAAATTGTATGGCTTAATTCCCTTCCCTGCCTTCCCCAGTCCAAGGAATTAGTGGCTTCCATTGAAGTGATCACAATGTCTTGACGTTGTGCTGCTTTTGGAAATTCGGCTTTTGCAACTTTTTTATTTTATTAAAAAGTAACCTAATATACCACAGAACAGGAGGACATAGGCAAAAGTTTGTTCCCTTTAGCTGAAGATTTTCACTGCTAACAGTGGAGGGAAAGAACAATTTGGGAAAGCAGGGCACAAGCTTCGAGCTGCTGCTCTAAACAAAACTTGGTGTGCAAATACTGTTAGTACTAGAGCTCCTATTTCTATTTAAGACATGAAGCTGCTGTCAGTCTTTGGGCTCTGAATGTGTAAGCAAAGACACTGTACTGGTTTTACAAGCACTGCACTTGTGATATCACTACACTTAATGGACGATTGAACTAGTTATACAGCAAAATAAGTTGTTTTGCTTTAAGGTACACATGAAATTTGACCAGACTGAACAAGAATGGGTATAAACCCAATGGTGGCCCTCAAGTTGGTAACACAAAACTACCTGTGAGCTTTCTTTGGAAAGTGTATTTGTTTTATCCAAGGCTTGATTTTGTTGTTGCTTTTCCATGTACTTTGAAAGTAGACCATGTTTGTCAGCGGTTTGTTTGCTGTTGCTCCCCAGGTTTGGTTAGACTTGTTAGCTTGACTTGTGTCGTCTTGTAACCTCAGCTGAATTTTTGAGCTAGGAGAACAGAAAGAAAAACAGTGCTGATGAAAACAACTGAAAAAAAAAAAAAGAAAAGAAAAGAAAAAAAATAACGTAATTGCAGTAGTGGAAACGCCCTTGGGCCACTCTTGCAGGATTTAAGCTTCACGATGGTTATGTAGCGTTAAGCATCTCCTGGTGAGCTTAAGGATGCCTGATTTTTACGAGTGTGTGTTTGCTTCTGTGTCAAGTGATTTGTATTTAAAGGTAAATGAAAAACTCAGGGAAAATGGATATGAAACCAGGAGTGTTAATCTTGGTACTTTTTACTGGTTTGAGTTCTTCATATTCCCTCTTTAGCCTAATCAGGTGAAACTGCCTTTCCTCGAACTCCCCTACGCTTGTGTACACAGTGGAGCTGGAAGGCACCACTCTGGGGTGGTTGAAGTTAACCCCTGTTTGCACTGGCATGAAAAGCACCACGGAGCCAAGGGTAGCGTCGTTTGCCCTATGCTGGTAGGAAACAAGTGTTTGATTAATGTTGACTCCAGATAAAAGCAAATTCTGCTGCTTTCTCCTCCGTGCTAACTAAGCATAATGAGGTGTAACACCACAAATAGACAGTATATCTCTATACAGCCTAAAGTATAATCTAAACTGATTATTTTATAGCAGCAGGCACTTTGCTGTAGCAAATTTCCGGAGGATTAAGAAGCAGATGGGGTTAATTGGCTCCTCCCCACCAGCCATTAATCTCCAGGAAGCACCGAGCATCTTGGGCTGGGAGAGCTTTTACTGCAGCAACAAGCAGATTGGATTTGCAATTCCTCATCTGTTGTTCCAGCATGGAATTGATTTTACATTTTTTAGTTTGGTTTCAATGCGTATGCTTTTTAATTTCATGGGATTTGGTGAATTTGTATCCCATGCAAGAGGAGGAAAGGCGAACGTGACCCTGGGGAAGTTTCTGTAATGTCTGTGACTATTTCCAAATATCTATGCTACAACATCAGCAACTAATCAAATAACTGCTGCTCTGGACCTTTCTTCCACTGTGTTCCTGAATGGCATGAGGGTGTTACCCACTGCCTTGGCTGGTGGTGGACAACCACTGGGTTCATGTTATTTCAGTGTAGGTGGAGTGTAGGTGAGTAAGAGAAAGTTCTGCCTGGATATACAGGGCTCAAAATCACTCTGATGAAAGGGCAGTATTTAGGTTTGTTCACTTCTATAGAACCAGATGAGGGGAAAAAAAGTCATTTAGAAACTAGGCAGGGAAAAAAAGAACACATTTTGGGGGGAATTTTAATATCTTAGTTGTTACAGGTCACCTGATGAGTGACATGAAGTCCTAAATCCACATACTCTGGAAACTTGTGCTTTCTTAAAGTGAAATTCATCTCATTTAACTTGTAATTGTCTAAAATTTGGGGGTCTCCTTAAGTTGGACTGACATGTCAGCAGCAGTCTCTGCATTTCAAAATATGTTTTGAAAGCTTAGATTACTTAGGTCTGTCGATTTGTAATAAACAGATTCTTTTTATATTAATAAACTATGGAATAATATGAAGTGATGAAAAATGTTTCAGCATGGAGACCAAAAGTCAGTAGATGTAATGACATATACATAAAAATCTGTCCTTATATAAAGAAAAGTGTGTCCAGCAACAGCTGTTACTTTAAAAATAGACACAATAATCCCTCATGCAAGTACTGCACTAAGTACAAGGCAGTGGATTATCTAGTTCAATATCTCGTTTCTTAGCTGTGAATGGCAGATGTTTTTGTTGTGAAATCCTACAAATACAATTTATTTTTTCCTGCTTAGCTAACGGCAGCTCATCCTTGGTATAATTTGTATTAAATACATTGTGCACGTTCCATGGGGTGTAACTGCTGTGAAATGTGTTCAATTCTGGTATGTGTTCAGCTTTTGATCAATCTGTTCAAGTTTTTAAGTAATTTTCTGAAGGAGCCCATTTATCACTTCATTTTCAATCAGAGCAGAGTGTGTGTACGAATCAATTTAAGTCCCTAAATAAGGCCAATAATGTGACATGCTTTTGAGGGCTTTGCCTCTAATGTTGCTTTGTGTCTTTAATCCAACTATACGATCATTAGGGCGGTAGCTTTATTTGTAGATACAGAGTCTCATGCAGGAGAAGTGGTTACTGCTTGTGGCCAGTATTCGATGAAGTATAATGTATTTCTAAGATTAAGTGCAGATTTCAGTGTGTTATTTTTTTTGCTGCAAACTCTGTACCACAACAGAATGAAACAGACTTCTATGCCTATGTGTGTGAGGATAAGAGCAATAGAATAGGTAATAATTTATTGTTTAAGGTATAATGACAAAGGTGTAATTATAATGTTATAGGTATGATTTAATATATAATTATAATATTTAAGATCTAATGACAAAATAAGGAGGAGGTATAAACAATGCAAGAACAGCCACTGCGATGCGGCTGAAGAAGGGAGTTTGTGGGGAGAGGACAGTGTGGGCAACTGACCCTGCAATGAGGGCGAGCAGGGGAAATGTTCTTTGTGTGTTGATTGCCTTTTTCTTCCCTGCCTTTTCCTCTTCCATCTCCATGATCATTCAAAGCAAGATGTGCACAAGTAAGCAGAAAGCCTCCTACTTTTTGTCTGTCAGTCTCCTTAGCACTGATCTTCTGCCCAGGCCAGAAACAGGGCTTGGTGTGCTCCACAACTGTCACAGAAGACTTAAGACGAGGAGGCAAGCGGAGGGGCTCTGGTTCTCTTCAGGATTTCTGGCCCCACAGCTTACCTGCTTCATGCAAACACTTGCTCTAAAGCTTTTCCACTTTTCCTTATGGGAAGGATTTGCAAGTGACTTGTTGTATTTTGTACTTTGCAGTTCTTGTTGTGTCTGAAAAATAGTTTTATCTGTAGCAAACATCACTCCTGCCCTCGCAGAGCAGCTCCCTCGGTGCCAGCAGGTGCAGCTACGGTGACTCGAGAGAGGCGGCACACTCCTTGCCAGAGGTGAATGTCTCTCCAGTTTCCACCCACATAACAGTTGGGTAAATAATGATGCGCATAGTTCTCATAAGTGGATTATAGCAAAGCCACAATGGAGGTTATTCACAGTTTTGATAGAATCGAGTGACTTCACTTTGCAGGCTGATAATGAGATTTACTGCTGTCCTGAAGATTTGGGTCTGAACGAGATGCAACTCGCTTTATTTGTGCTTACAAAGCATTTAAGTGCATTGGAAATGCGTGTTTTTCATCGGCTCATTTATGAATTAAGTAGCACAGGCACATTTAGATCAGCCATCCAGGGTCCTCTTGTGCAGACAAGGGACTAAATTAAGAGCTCACAACTCAGCTGTTTTTATTGGCATTGAATATATAGGGGAGGAGAAATATAAAATAATAAACTTTTCTGCAAGCGTGTCCTAAGTCATGGCGGTGTGTTTATCTGGGACTCGGTGTGCCCCCTGCTTGTCTTTCCCAGGCTCGGCCGGCACTTCATTAGGGTTTACTTTATTTATACTGCAAGGTCAAACGTGCTCTTGGTGCCCAGGCCTCCGGCTGGAGCAGGAATTCCCTCGGTTGTCAGCGAGTCCCTCCTCCCCCTGCGCTGCTTCCTGACGTCCGGCCTGATTGAAAACAGGCCGAAACTGGCACCAAGCAATATTATGTCATCCTTTGCTTATATTTCCTACCTACTCATTCTTTATTTTAATGTTGTATTAGTGCTTCAGCGGAGTGTGACATATTGTTATAATTACATCATTTGGAAATGTGTTTGTTCCCGAGAGCCCGGATTTGATTTAGGAACTGTTTTCCCTGCTTTCAGCCTGTTACTCATAGCATGGCATGACCATCGGGCCCCTGCAGCCGGCCTGACACACCATGTTAAATATTTGCAGAGCAAAACACAAGAGCCCATTGATGCCTGTGGGGAGGAAGAAGAAAGGGGGCCGTGATTTAAGATTTGATAAAATTCTTGGCGGTTGAATCAACTCCAGTAATATTGTGATAATTCTGGTGTAGGGCATTATTTGTTTTGTGTCTCTGCTGTATTAATGGACGCAGACGTTTATGAGTTGCTGTGTGTTTCTCTAGGGTGTCTGTAATGGGCAGAACTGCTGCCGTGGGCCCTGTGGCGTGGGAAGCAATCGCTTTGGGTGCGTTGGGTGAGAGAATGGCTGTGGTTCTTAGACATGGATTTTGCTGCATGCAGAAAAACATTTACCTAGAGCACAAAAGGGGTATTTCAGAGCAGTGTTAAATCATTTCAAGATCTGCACTCAGCATAAACTCAGGGAGGTGCCGTTTTAATGGTGACAAGCCCCATGAAGTGCCATGATGCGCAGCTGGACTCGAGTGCTCACGGATGGCAAGCTCCGCTTCAGCCTGTGTTTTTTGGGCTTGCCACTACATTAATGCCAGTATAATGCAAATATATCCAAAGGCTCAGGCAAAAAAAAGGTGTTCCCTTGAAAAGACATAAACTCCAGTCGCTCCTTTCGAGCCAACCAGCAGCGTTCGTGTGCGCTCTGTAATCACTGCTGATGGTCCTTGAACTGCTTGCTGTTAAACCTGTTGCTCATAAATACCTATAGTTTATATCTAAGCACGTGAAAGGAGCTTTGTATGGCTGTACTCAAGCTGTGGTGTTTTTATATCAGATTAGCAGAGCATAATATACATTTTGGTTATCTTCTCCCATAAGCAAGAAATATGCACCAGAATGTGAATAGAAATCTAGAGTTAGTGTAGTGAAGAATTGAAGTTTTTGCTGCACTGTTGCTCATATAAATCACATCCAATAAATACTCAGAAATCTTAGAGTGATGATCCCGTAAGGGAAAGGATCATCGCCTCGCTGTGAGAAAATGCTGTTTTTCATTTAATCTGTTACTGTTCTTTTTACAGAATATGTATGTAGCCTTTTGGCAGATGAAATGCTAAATTCCTTTTTTTATGGTGCACTTAACCACTAGTGGAAAATCACAAATTTTTAATTAGAAGTTCATTTTCAGAGAGCAGTTTAAGAGATTTTTTTGATGCTGCCAGGAACTAGAAGTCTTTTGGGCATAAGCATTTCCTCTATCCACCAATTCCTTGTTTTTCTGCAATTGTTTATGGCAAAAGCAGCACCATGTCCCAGAAAAGCACTGACTAAGACTGGTTTTTATTTCTGTTCTCATCTTACATGGTCTGAAGCTACAAAAGAAGTACCTTTTCATGTGACAGAAAATGTGACAGTACAAAAGAAGCTGTCAAACTATTAGACATCAAGTTAGATGGCAGTCATGTCATGCAGTGATGGTGCAATGCCAGAAAGCTGGTCTAGGGTGATATAGATGAACTTGGTGCTTCCAAAACACAGGTGCCTGCTAAACACTCAGTAGTAACCTGCAGTCTCCCTGGCTTTTGCCCCCTGACCAGCAAGGCCCAGGGCCTGTTTGCTGAATATTCCCTTTCCAGGAGCGGCTCGCATGGAGCAGCATGCTGCACACTGTGCTTTGTGCCTCTCTGTCCAATAGCAAACTCTATAAATGCATTTTTCCAGCATTCTGCTTGACAGGTCCTTTATTCCATCTGAGTTGTCAGGACCTTTTAACTGGAGCAAGTTCACATCTTGAACAACTTCTATCAATTTCTTCTTGCTATGGTTTTGCACCTGACTTTTACTCATGTGTTACCACAGAAAGCAAATTCAGGGACCCATTTCTCACATGCCTTTCAGTGCACTCTTGCTTATGCTGCTTTTGCCCTGAGTTTCAGGACTTT
>JAUBOD010000560.1:467244-490222 GCA_032353885.1 Nothura maculosa
GGTTAGCTTTGATACTTTTCCATGTCAGCATATTTTCTGTGTTTTGCATTAAGAAAATGCCTCTACTGGATGGCAAAACATACTAACTGCTTTCTGTTTGTTAGTTACTTTAGAAACGTGTATTTTCTAAAGATAAAATGACTAGCTGTAAGAGATTGAATTTCATTAATTTTCAAAATCAACCCTGAGGCTCCCTACAGCCTCATTTTACCCGTTTTTGTCAATATACCTACTTTTTGCGTTCAAGTGTTCCAGTAATTGCAAAGTTTTCTTGGAGCACAATGTTTGGAAAGCACAGAGGAAGAGCAAAGCATTAGTGTTATTACCGAGATGTTTAACTCATGGAAGAATGTATTGAACTAACAAATGTTTAAGAGGAATGGATCCAGAAAAACAAGCTTCTCAGCCTTGTGTTTATTGTCATCCTCAAGCTCTTGGCTAATTTCTAATTGTGTGTAATGTCTCAAGCCCAGGACTCTAATTCAGAGGTAATTATCATGTGATCAAGCTGTAGTTGTTGTTTTAGTGCAGATTTGGGAAATAAAAGCTGACAGCTGTGATCCAGCTGCGTTTCAGCTGCACTCCATTACAAATGAACCAGAGAGGCAGCAGCGGCTCTGCAGTTATTTTCCATCCTTTCTGAGCTCACTGAGGTTGTCTTACCTGCTTGCCCTCTGCTAGGCTTGTCAGGTGATTCTGGAGCCTGAATCTACTAGGGGAAGAAGATTCCGTGAATAGATGGGAAGATCTAAAGTAGGAGGCTGAACACACGACCCCATATATGTACATTTGGTTATGCTCAGTGTATAAATGAACATATAATAATACTAGTAGATTTAAGGGGATGGATCATAGTTTATTAGGAAGATGACTTTCCTTGGATAAAACATAGCATTTAAGGTGTATTTAGTGACTTAGGACTAGTTGACCTCTGGAGGTCCCTTCCAACCTTAAGCATTCTATGATTCTATATGACTTCCCTGTCATGTGTTACTAAAAGGTGTCTTGTAGCTGGTATCTTGCAAAGAGATGTAAAACTTTTACAAGGTTATAATTATTCTAAAAGATAGTATCGGTTAGGTCATTAATGGACAAAACCTCATACTTCAGGCATGAATGAAGTTCATTCATATAGCTGGTTAAGACACATGACTGCAAGTTTGTATTATTTTTGCCATTAATACCAAGTCCTGAGTGAAATAGGTCCAATAAAAAGTAGAATTACTTGTGACAGCTGATGGGACTGTTTCTTCTATAAAAATGCAGAAAGCAAAAGTTCTGCAGATCACTGCTGAGCCACTGAAAACAATTTGGGTGTTCTCTATAAATAATTTTCCCTTCCATTTCCAAGTATAGTGGAATAAAGTTTCCAAAAACTGACAGCTGATTCAGGAGTTAACATCTTAATGATAAGGAATTGCCCTTTAGACTCTCATAAGTTTGATGCATAGCTTTCTGATTTTCATTAGGCCCCTTAGAGGTCAGTCAGCATATACTTGTGTATTTTTAACTGACCAAAAAGAGAACACCACTGAAACGTGAATACATGAAGATGATGCAATTGAAATTTCTAGTCCTTTGATAACTGGATAGAGAGTTTGTGCTTTGCGTATCTGAGGGAGGAGTATCAGATGTTTACTTTTAGTCAGGAGCTGAAGTTCTTCGGTCTTGCTATGACAAAACTGCTGTTTGTCCTTTTCCTCTACAGTCTTCCCAATGCAAAAAAAAAAAAGTCTGTTTTCCAGTGAATATAAATACAGGATTCCTTTGGGCTGCTGTCATGTAGGAGAGCAGAGTCCAGAAGAAGTAAGAACACTGTGGCTCAGTTCTGAAATGCAGCTGGTGGGTGGATGATGGTGTGTCTCATTCTTTTTTTCCTTTTTTCTTTCTTTTTTTCTTTTTCATAGTATCCTTTAGTTTATCATCAAAACTGACCAGAACATTTTGAGGCTCACATCAATTCTTCCAATGCTGTGTTTAACACAGTGTAACATTATGGACAGTCAGGAGTTTAAAGGCATGTTGTTACAGAAATTAAAGTGCCATGATGTGAACATGCACTTCAAGGTTAGGGAACAAGTGGTTTACATTTAATAGGAAGTATATGGTTGCCACTTTTGAGAGACTTTGAATAAGGTGATTGAATAACAAATGAATTGTATGGTGCTAAATTCAGAAGTCAAGAGGACATTTAGGTGGCCCGTTCCATCTTAACTCTCTAACATCACAAATTGTCTGGTTTTGCAACTTAATTATTGGGGTCAGCTCCGA
The DNA here is from genome assembly GCA_032353885.1 of Nothura maculosa. Taxonomy (NCBI): domain Eukaryota; kingdom Metazoa; phylum Chordata; class Aves; order Tinamiformes; family Tinamidae; genus Nothura; species Nothura maculosa. The sequence continues at coordinate 469,516 of JAUBOD010000560.1, forward strand.
TTCGGTTTAAAAGATGGTTAAAATATTTACTTTTGGGTATCAGCATGTGGGTATTTTTCTAGGCGCTAACTTTGGAAGAGGGATTCTTGAGGCCTGTTTGACCGAGCTAAGAAAGGAAAAGTGGGGAGGAGGTGGGAAATAGCTCTGTGTACTTCCCTGACTGCCACAGGCTTTTATAACTTGTATGCATCACACACAAACCCCCCAAAACAGATACTTAATTCATTGAGGGGTTTTTCCTTCCTGTGCCAGCAAGCTAGATAATGAAACATCTTAGAAAAAGCAGTGATTTTTCTTTTTTCTCTGCAAAAGTGATTAAAAGGAAAGACTCTTTTCTAAAAGGCTGCGTTAAGCTGCAGTATGTCAACGGGCTAATGGAGATTTCAGAAGGTTTTCATTTAAGGTAACATTTTCTATTTCACTGGCTGCCCTGACATGTTTTTAAAGTCTCAATTTTCAGAGGAATTGAAATTTGAATTGCGAATGTTTGGGTAGCAGATGAGATAAAATGGGTTGCCTTGCAAATTTACCGCAACGCTTTATTAAATCTTGAAAATGGATGAGAGCAGGGTGTAAGCAGGGAAGAGCAGCCAAGCCTTCCTTGCGTGTAGCTTTGCTTCATCCCCAGTAGCACTGCCCTTGTGGGAGGAGCCTGATTCCTTCCCTTTCCCATCCCCACAGCGACTCAGGAAAGAGGTGGGTTTATCACGTAGCCTTCAGATTTGCTCACGGTGCAAAGATTGCACAGCGTCAATGCACTTTGATGGACTAAAAAGTCCTAGAGATTTGTGGTAGTCTTTCAGCTTTAAAGCACTTGGGACATAGTGCAACAGTGTGTAATAAATCTTAAGGACTGAATAGAAAAAATAAACATGAAAAACTCCTTGTAGAAACAGATAAGACTTTTATATGGCCGGTGGAGCAGGGTGGTAATGTTTCCCTGAGAGGTTTGTAAGCTCTATGTCCCCGTGGCTGCTGCTGCTGTGAGTGCGCCAAGATGGCTCCCCTGCTTGCCGCCATTTCCTGGGTCCTCAGCGACCCCAGCTCGCCTCATTTTAGGGTTTCTGCAACTAGTGTCTAGTGAGGCTGTGCTGAAATAATTCCCAGATAAGAGCTTATCCTGAGTACTGAACTGTGCCATATTTTGAATTACAGTCAGTATTTGTTTGGATCGCTATTTTTTGAAAGTCATTGTTTATTTGTTTTAGGTATCTTGGAAAAAAAAGATGTTGTTTTTGTAGCTGAAGTTAAACTGTCATGTGTCTTGGGGACAATTTGGATGCATATCAAAATTTCCCGAGATTTTATAAAGGAGCTTGAGATGAGCTCAGCTTACTGCCCAGGACAGGCTTTACGGTGGTAGGCAATGTTAGTGATCACCATTCACAGACATACTACTGTATTTGTTTGGAATATTCACACAGTGTCTTGTCACACTTAAAGGACTGATTTGACAGCCACCAGGAAGTAAAAGGATTGGGTTTTTTTATGCCACATGCCTTGTTCTCTGCACTATGTGATGTTGTTGTTTTATCAAATTAGTGATGAGGCAACATATTACTGTATCCTTTGATAGCAGTCCTTTTTTATTCCTTAACTACTTATTCTGAAGCCCAAAATGCAAAAAAAAAAAAAAAAAAAAAAAAAAAAAAAGAAAAATTAAAAATGTCCATTCTACAGAATGGAAACTGTAGACTTGGACCCGTTTTTTTTTTTTTTTTTTTTTTTTGAGAGCTGTCCTTTCTGATGCCGGATATCCAGTTTCAGAAGCCAACCAGTAATAAACGGCTTGCAAAATTTCCATTTCACTTGGAAGCAAGGATGCAATGGAAAGCATTAGCTGTTCAAAAGAAAAAAATCTGTGACAGAGTTTGCGATGTAAGGAAGATTTGGAGCACACTCAACCTTAACTCTGCATTAACTTATAAATATTCTCCCTTTGGTATATTGAAGGGACACTGGGATTGAATGCTGCTGTTTATGGGCAGCATGGACCATCCCTGTGTCACCTGTGGCAGAGCCCATTCCAAGGGCTATTTTCTGTCTGTGAAAGGTCTTCCTTTCACAGTTACATTGCTACAGACCTTGAAAGTTGCTTACTGTGTTTATGACTTTCTTCTTGGGGCAGTTGTCTTTGCTTCTACCTTTCCTGTATTATGTCTTCACATCCCTTGTACCACAGCTCACTCAATGCTGCACTGAAGTCCTTGTACCTTTTCCTACCAATTCTTGATATCTTTTCCCACCAATTCCTGGTAGTGAAGATCTGAGAGCATTTGGCACATTGGCTTGGAGATAAAGTCTGTGTGTGGTTCACAGTTGGCAAGTGAACTCCGATATATGTTTGCACTGCAGCTATGATGGGGTATCTCCTGATTGAATCTGGATGTCTAGCCCCCTTTTTTTCCATAAGAAATTCAATGTGTGTTTCTTTTCTGGTGGGAATGTATTACTCGCATTAGCTTATTTTTCTAAAAATGTAAAAATAAAATACAGTTTGAACCTATACTTATTGTTCGACGTTGCTCCTGGAGAAGCACAGTCTTTCGCCTTGTTTCACTGCAACCTTAGGAATTAATTTTTGTTTCAAAGAAAACGAAATCCTAGTTTCAGCCATCTTGATATTTCTTTTTTTTCCTGACAAGTATTTTTTTTTATATTATGTAATACATGTCTATGACACTTCATGAAATTCAGTCCATTACTCTAATTGAGTTTGTGTTCTTGGCTCTCAATTTTATACCTAGAATTCAGTGGGTAGAATTTCACATTAGGGCAGTTGCTGTCATGTGTATTTCCCAGTTCCATGTGTGTTTATTTTGAAAGTTGCATTTTTTTAATGTACATTAGCAATTCATGTTTTGCTAGTACCATTCTTAATCTACTTCACTCTTTATTTTGCTTAATTCTGCTTTATTTTAGCTCCTACTACTATCCATTTTTGTTTGATATTGTTTTAAACCACAGAAAAGCTTGGTTTCCCCAACCCCGAGACTTATGAATTTTGGCAGATTTTAAGATTTTGGTTTTCATAAGGTCCCAGTCAAGGGAGTGCAGAAACGTATGGAGAAAACCAGCCAAAGACTGAGCCTTGAATTGTACAGAATGTGGAGGAAGAAGCAGCTGGATCCCGCTGTACTCCTCCTCCCTGCTTGCTACCCAGCCTGGCGTGTGCTCTTAGCGCAAGCTGCACAAGAGCTTTAGCCGTACATGCCAGAACCAGAGATATCTCAGCACGTGAAGTGTTTTCAGATCATTACACTTAAAGGACATGATAGAAACAAATGTTGCTTTTGTTGCCTTCATTCTCGGTATAATTAATTTCTCTTTGGGGAAGTAGAGCACGTGAAGCAGATGACTTGGCCTCATCAGTGTTGAGGGGCAAGAACGTGGGTCCCACTGCTCAGCACTACCCAAACACAGATATTTCAGGGTGGGAGGGAGCAGGGCAATAGCAAATGAACTGTGTGCTGTTCTGTCCTCCTGTGCTTGAGAGCAAGCAACGTGTTTATGTAAGGAAACAGTTCTGCCAAACTAGCCCTGTTGCTGTTCCAAGCCAACTGGTGATTACCTTTTCCATGGGGATTGAAATGAATGTGTTTTATTTTAAAATAAGCTTTTTAACTGATGCTGCTATTCGGAATGTGTCTGTTAATTGTTTGTTCAGCTGGACATGACGGCTTCTGTCTTATTTGCTAGCAAAGCTTTAGGTTAGCTTAGGTTTCTTCTCCCCTTCCTCTGATTCTCACATCAGTATGCTTATTTTGTTTTAAATCTAATTCAAATCTTTAGCACTGTATTATACAATGAAGTTTGCCCGTAAAATTAAATGTAAAATGAACTGACCTTTAGTCTCTGTGTCTGTAAAATAATAATGTACTTATTTGTTGTGATCCAGGAACTTCTTCTAAATGCCTGACTAATTTTTAACCTCGTCCTTAAAGAAGCTGCTAGACTGGAACTAACTTGTGCATATTTGGGGAAGAGAAGAAAGGAGAAATGGAGAGGAGAGAATCACAATAGTGAAATTGTTTTTCTTTAATGTTATTTCATTTACAAAGTCAAGGTTTGATCTGGAATCTGTCCCAAATCCAAATTTCCTCACTCTCCCCCCTCAGTGGGGAGATGCTAGACCAGGATTCCGCTTCAAGTGGACAGGCCTGGGCTTTTGCAAGAAGGGGAGACCAACACTGTAAGGTTCAAATCTGAAATGCACATAAATACAGGGAAGCTAACTCACATTTCTGATTCATGTTCATCACTTAGTACATCATGTGCTACTACAACAAAGCAGTAATAATTAATGCTAATATTCCTGTGCTCCAGACTGGTTGAGCTGTTTGGAGATGACCTGTGAATAAAGGTATTACCTTTTTTTTTTTTTTTCCATTATAAATACGTGATGTTTCCCTTCATGCCTCAGGAAGAAAAATCTGCTATCCACAATAGTTTAGTACATTTCTGATGGTTTAATTTAAGTGATACCTGTGAACAGAGGACTATTCCCTGTATTTTCCTGATGCATTAATCATAGCTATATGTAAGGAAACAGAAAAACTTAATGGAAATTTTTGATTAGGTGACAAAGACAGCTTTTCGCTTGTCCTGCTGTGAGCTCACTGAGGCTAGAAACCCCTATTTCATTGCCGTATTTTTGGCAACACAACTCTGTGCACAGTGATGCTTAGAAGGTACTAAGTGGTTAATGTTTTTCAGATAAATATTTTCAGTTTGATAGTTCCAGTAACTGAGACATCAAACCCAATAATAGAGTGCTGTAGGTAGATCTTTAGGTGTTCGAGCACTGTTTCTTCTCATTTCCTCTCTCTCTCCTCTGGTTTTACACAAAGGGAAGAATTCTTTAGTCACTGCATGGTGAATAAATAAATCACCTGAAGAATGTAGAAGGATGTAGCAGCTCTCATGTATACACACCAGCCAGTTACAGCTTAAAATAAATTCACACCTCTCTAAACTACTGCAAACATAGTTAGAGGGGAAATAATGTGAACTATGCCACTGTTTTCAGAGCATACTGCAAATAAGAAGAGCAGCTTATCAAAATTCTGATTACAGAAATTGAGTTATCCCTTTGTCTTGAGATTCTCAGCAGATGATGACGATCCTGTTTATTTTCCAGATCTAAAGGTTTGCTCTTCTGATGCATCTCTGATTAAGCTGGATAAACTGGTAGTGTTAGGAGCACCAGAAGAATAGGAATTTCTGTGTTTTATGTTGTATCCATTAGAGTTTTTAAGGCTTGGCTTTCTCATGGAGGGCTGTGTTTCAGATGGCTCAGAGCTGGTGCAGTGTGTGGGTATCTGCATGCTAATATGCAGAAGAAAGGACTTCTAAATTGCATTTTATGGAACATACAGTAGTCTCTTGCTCGTGTGTACTGTGGTAATGTCTAAGCATGAGATCTAAATGTGGACATGCTGTGACTGTGCAACACAATTTTTCATGTTTAATTGAAAGCCTAAGACAGCATGGTTTTGGAATGATGCTATAAAAAGTAATGATCGAGTTGTCTGTGCAAATTCATCTTGTGTCTTTAATCCCTTTAATAGATGTGCACACAACTGCATGATGATTCTTTCTCTGCCAGAAAAGTTTCACTTATGTATTAAGTAGTTGCTGAATTAGTACCCCTGTGAGCTGTACGTGTGCTTTCTGAATGTGACCTACAAGTGCATGTCATCAATGTTCAGTAGTTAATCCAGGTTTTATTAAATTGCATCCTTTCCACATTCCAGAATGAGCTGTTCAGAAAGCCTCAGATATTGGTTTCTCCCTATGCACTGCAGGTCTGTCTCATCCTGGGATTATGGTGCTATTCTGCACCCCTGCTTTATGTACATGAACCTCCACTGCACTGTTTTCTATGTGTTAAGCCCCAGCTTGATGTAGGAAGGAGTCAGCCTTGGTGCTGACTGCCTTGCTCTCATAGGACCTGCGTTCTGTGGCAAAAGCTTTCTTCCTTTTCCTTTTCTTTTTTATCTTATTTTTGTTATATTTTTATTGATGTACTAAGAAGCAATACTAGTGATCTGGAAGGCAGAATAAATTAAAGTGAGCATTGCAAGGCATTCCTACATATATATTTGATAGCATTGCATATAGTAAACTCTGCATTACTGAAAATGTCCATGTTCTTTGCCAGGTAGTGACAGTGGTATTTTCAAATGATTTAGCAGTGATTTGGAAGGTATCTTCTGTAAACTGCAAGAATTACCACTTATAAATGGGGAAACAACCAGTTCCCTCAGCCTAGGTTTGTGCTATGCAGTCAAATGTTTATTCTGAATAAGTGAGGCTGGTGAAAACATACAGGCATGAACCTAGTTTTAGTTTCTTACTATTTTTTTCAATCCTAGTGGGCTGATTTATGAAGATGCCAATGGAAGTTGAAGTGCATACAAGTTGGAATATAATTCACTTGTGAAATAAGCAGCACAGAAGGACTTTAAATAGATTTTCAGCTTTTTTTTTATCAAAGTGCCACTAAAAAAACCAAAACAGTTTAAGAATTTAAAAGTATCAAGTCTAATATTGAGTTTGAATCTCAATTTTGACACAAATATTTTGTTAGTAAGTCTCTGTAAATGTCTTCTTTAGGCTTATATCCTGTATAGATTTTTGTAGATCAGATAAAGCAACTCTTATCCATAGTAGTTACAAGAATTCTGGTGGAAAAAGTGTTCATCTGGTACCCAAATGATCTATAATAGTATTTTTCCCTTAAGTGCTTGAGAACGACTGTCTTTCTGTTAACACAAGTTTTGTGGGCCAACTGTTTGGTTAACGTTGTTAAAGTTGCTATATTCCTCGCCCACTTCTACAGTTAGGAAGACTGAGCACAATGTATGTCTATGCTATTAGCTTACAGTATGAGCTGCTGGAAAACCAAAGCACAGGAAGATTACAACCGGCAAATGCTGCCAGGGAGAGAGTTCTGGCTTATCAGAAAGTACCGATTTATATTAACAAATACCTACCACTTGCCAACTTGATTCCAAAATGTGTCTGTTATAAGTCATTTTGGCAACAAGGCTTTTCATTTGTTTCAAACAAATCCTCTGCTCTATAGAAAATGCAGTCCAGGTCCTGGCCGGGGTTCCTGTGTGTGCTCTGCATGTGACTAGTTGCGGCAGGCGCTTTTCTCAGCACAGCGAAGTTGATTGTAAATGATCCTATTTTAAATGGTTTGGCACAGCACTCCCCTCTGTAACTGTATGTGTGTACAGGGCCAGGTTGGCTCCTTCAAACCCTTTCCCCACTGCTGACAAAATGTTTATCTATATTGGGCTATCTTGCAAGAAAATATTCTCCTTTGTGGAGCTTTTCAATAACAGCTTGAAGTGGCCTTGTATAAAGTATATCAGGAATTTGTGCGTCACAGTGCAAACATTCCCACATTTTTTCATCCACTATTGATAATTTTTCTTTGCTGTAGGAATTACCTGCCCTGGTAATGTGATAACGTGGTGTCCATGAAAATGTGACATCCAGCATTAATAAAGAAGCAAACAGACATTTTCTTTGGGATGTTGAGTCTAAGTCCTTTGCGGTTTCTCATCTTCAGCCTGGATCATTGTGATGTTCTTCATTCTGGACCTCAGGTTCAAATAAGCTCTTTTGGATAGTGCCAGCTGTAAAATGGGCTTGCGTGGGCTATTGTAGAGATGTTGATGTGGACCACATCCTTACAGACAGTTTTACTCTATTGTCTGGCACCACGCAGGTGTCAGGTTCAACCATGGCGCAGGGGATGCGGAGGGAGCACTTGTGCCCTGCAAATGGAGCAAGTAATATCCTGGAAATGGCATGTAACTGTGTGAGTCATTGCAGTGTCCCATAACAGACCAGTGCTGCGCAAATCGATATCCTGAGAAAACTTAAGAGTTATTGTTTGATAATTCCCAGTTTCAACAAAGGAGCCAAAGAACAGAAATGGTGCTTGCTAAGACCCAGATCAGTGATTCCTGTTAAGCTGTCTCTTTGAGTCAGCTGGTGTGCAGGTGTAGAGGGTTTTGGCCCAGGTTTCAGCATTCAGAGAGGACGGTCATTACTGAAACTCCCGGGCGCACATTTCTGCAGGAATGCTGCTGATGTCATGGAAAAACAGGACCTTGGTAGTAACCCCTAACAACCAGAGCTATAGTAAACAATAAATGCTACCTCCTCAAAGATATTGGATTTTAAAGAGACTTAACAGGATGGTGCCTGTCTGCCAAGAATCATAAACTTGTCCTGATTTAATGATAGTTTTCCTGAAAGCACCATCTTGCTGCTGAGATTTAGCCATGATTTTGATATACCTAATAAAAGTAAAGTAATTCTGTTTAAATCTTCACATGGCTAGAAAGTGCTGTTCTTTCCATCACCTAACATTTTCATGGCCTTTCACACTAGAATTAGGGATGGCATGTTGGTTACAAGGGAAATAACAGTGTAATTCTCATAATTTGAAAAACATAAGTTCTTTCCAACGTATATTTTCTTTCTAATCAAATGAGCAAATGGATTTCTTCCTCTAGAATGGTGCAGAATTGTGCAAGTGTACGAGGCTGTTTGCTTTTGCCTATGCAACCCCTCTTCTCAGCCTCAAGCTGGGCCTGCTGTTTTGCTTTTGAGAGCTTCCTCGTGCCTTCCAAGACTATATATAGATGTTTGCTATTAAACAGCATTCATTTGTTTTACACAGTTTGTATTGTTTTTTCTTCTGTCCTGCCAGAAAGGCAGCCCATCTGTGTAAACAGCACGGCTCCAAGCTAGCAGTATGGAGCCGTGCTTTCCTCTGGACGCCAACGGCACCGATAGGCCGAGCAGGCCCCCATGGTGGCTTCCCCAGAGCACTAGGACACCTTCGTTGAGGGAACCAACTGTTTGTCCTAGGTTCACATTCACCTTTCTTTGGCTTAGATCTTAAGGTAGCAGTCAGTGGATAGGGAGATATCTCGATTTATAAAATATCAACCTTTAAAGATGCAGCATACAACTAATGTGCCAAACTCTGCTTTTTTAGAGGCCTTTGCTTAAGCCATGCTTTACTTTAGGTCAGATGAGGACCTAAACAAACTTTCTGCGCAGTAACAATGGTATAGGAGCTAGTTACTACTGCATGCTTCAAAAACTTGATTTCCATAGACCTAAGTAAGATTCCCTAAAATAACTGAAGCAAATTTGACTTTATTTAGGAGTAGGAACAGAAAGTTTAAAAAATATGCAGTGGAAACAGTTGGAAAATATACAGCTGCAGCTGTACATAGGGTTTGATGGTGTCTGTGAAATATTAGGGCAAATGAAGGCTTTCTGCTGTGGTTTCCTTCAAGTTTCTTTATTTCCACTGAGCTCTCCAGATCTTTTTTTACTCAGTCACTAAGCAGATAGTGATTAAAACACACTGTTCTGAAGTTTGTTTGTTTGGTTGTTTTTTTACTTCACAATTTATTTGGAATTATCCTGATGTTCCTCCTACTTCTTTCTATAAAAAAGAATTCTCCTTGGTTTCCTTAATGTTATCTGTGATTCAACATTGTTTTAGAAAATGCTAGTCAGAAAATAAGGAAAACAAGGTCATAAATGTTTTGTTGCGAAGGATTTTTGAACTGAATGCATTTTTAGTAACGAATATATGTTTACTAACACCTACTGCAGAAAAGTCCTCCCAAAAGCAGTGACAACCTTTGTACCCTCACAAATGTAGCAGTGTTTAGAAGCGAAGTTCAGCTAAGAGCCCCTTTGGAAAAGTGGGAAGCAGAAGAGAGTCAGGTTATTATCTTATCATTGTATGTTAATTCTTTATGCTAAAAGTTATTATAATAGTCCTGATTATGAAGATATACAGGGAGTCATGGCTAAGTGAAGGTGCTGACTTTAACACTGTCGATTTTCAGTGTATTATGTACCTATGCCATGTATTTTAAGCTTGTAGTACGTGCTAAGTGCAAGTCAATTGCAAAAAGAATTCATTTTATTTCACTCTATAGGAAATATTTTCTTTGAGCTTTATCTCAAGCAATATATTTTATTGGACTTGTTTTATTTTCTATATTCAGAACAATGGTAGCAGTTTTTAATCAAAACTAAAGGAGTAGTCATTTTTTGTCTAGTCCTCTAGTTGTTCATTCTGTCTGAATTAAATCAGTAGTCTGAATTAAATCACATGGATAATCTTGATGATTCAAATGATTCAAATCTAAATTATAAATTTAAATCATCATCATCACAAGATTTAAGGCTATAAATGACTAAATAAAGAGGGAATTTTTTAACAGATATTGCTTCGCTAATGTATTGGCATCTGGTAAAGAGCAGACAAAATGATCTATTGAAGGATCAAATAACTAAGAGAAAGTTAGATATTCCACTATGATCTGTATTTTAAAAAATATTCAGATCTGATAGTCAAATTGTTACACGTTTGCTGCTGGTTTTCAAGATTCTCAGCTAATGTTGTCTTTCCTAATAAAGCCAGACTCAAGAGACAGGGTGTTTGAGGTTCAGCATGGCTTGGCATAGTTCAGAATGACAGAGGAGGATATTTCCACAGCTGAGACAAACATTGTTCAGGTTTACTTTCAGGAGAAAAAAATTGCACAGAAGTGCTGGATTTTTGTTTTTGTTCAACACGACAGACACTGAGATGTCTTCCAAACTGGTAAAAGTGAGCGAGCTAACTCGGAGGTGAAAAGGTAACTCTTGTAGGTCCTTCCTCCTTTCCCTCATTTTTTTAAAATAATTTCATTCCCTGGATAAAGAGAATAATACCAGAAGGATGCTATTTATATATATGTGGGACAAGCTTTTAAATTTATATGCAATGGGCACTATGTGATACCAAAAAGAGTGAAGGTCTCTGGAATGCGTTTCATATCCTACAGCTGTTGGATGTTTGGTTAAATACTTCAGATGAAACTTCTATGTATATCCATATTAAAAAAATACATGTATATGTGTGTATGTGTATGGTTGATCATGGTTTTATCCCTCTTGGTTATTACCTTCAAAATCTGTGCTATAAGTATCCAGGTGGGAAAGTACAGAAGCCCCACTTTGAAGTTTTGGTATATCATCATTCTCTTTGAATATTATGAATTTTCTGACATAAGTGAAAGTTTTTGTTAGTTTGAGGAGGGAGTCTGTATCATACGTTTGAGTGTAAGAGTGTGTTGACTGTCTATAAAACTTTATCTTTTTTTTTTTTTTTTTAACTTTTGAACTGCATTTGAATACCATCAGATCATGACCATTAGGACCATATTGGCTTTCAGAAATTTCACATAATGTGCAAAAGCTCCTAATGGATTTCTCTTTTGAACAGGTTTGCCATTTAACTTAGTCCACATCTGCTCTATCATTCTGGTGTCTCATTCTAGCAGTACAGCTTGTGTATAGACAATCCCTTTTTATTTTTTTCTTGGCCTCTTCTGGCTGATAGTACCCATGAGGGAGTTGCACTTCTGCAGAATTTGAACCTGGCTTTCTGACAGTGGATGTGTCAACCTGTAGTTTTGCTGTTGTGAGAAGGGCTTCTTTTCTGATTCCAGTGTAGGCCCTTTCTTTGTCTTCCCTCTTCGTCCCTTTATTCTTACCTGTAAGTGTCCTTGCCAAAATCACAGAAAACCTCTGTTTTCATTTTCTGAAATGGTGGCTTCTTTCAACCTAAATGACGGCATCTTTTGGGATCTTGTCAGCTCTGGACTTGTATTGCTAATGTCAGGGGGTGCTTCTCCATTTAGCTTTTTATACTTTCCTTTAATATGTCACTTGGTGTTCTTTTGCTCCTCACTTTCTTTAGCATTTTGTGTGAATCCCTCATAGCGTGACCGTTCCCTGCAGGGGAAGTCTCTGGATTATCTCATTCTTCTGGTTTTGTTCCTGTGCAGAAGACAGGAAGATGTGTTGCTTTTCTTAGGCTTTGTCCTCTTTGTCTGGAATAAATGCACAGGCTGTCTTGCTGACATTCTGCAGGTTCTTAGCAGTTACCTTTAAGTGGTCTGTTTTTAACTTTTTATCTTCTCCATCTTCAGTCATCTCCTCTCTTTTTAATTGCTATATATAAAAGTTGCAGAACCATTTTTTAATTGTTTGAACCAGTCTGTATCTTCATTACTCAGTCTTTTCCCTAAGTCTTCACATCGTGAGCACTCCTAAATTCCTCTGTCTGTAATTAATGGTAGACTTGGCTAGTGTTTTCACAACTCTCTAGCCGTTTTCTGCTATCTCGCGTTTCAGAACTGCAACTTCCTTTTTCCTGGCTTTGACAAATGTAATCCTTCACCTCTGGCAAAGCTGTTGTTCAAAGATCATTTCCTTATTCTTGCTTTAACTGTTTTTGCATTGTACTGTATGAAATAAGAACTTTGTCTTTATTTTCACAGAGTGTTTTTACTCTGCTGACTTAAAGTTCTGGGGGAGTCTGGCACCTGCCTTATATTACTCCTGTTATCTCTCTCCACTGATGAGTTGTTCAGCTTTTCTAATAAACAGGCTTGTGCTTTCTCCAAAATTACTACTCATATTTGAGAAAAGCTCTTTATTCAGAATATTTTCTCTTCTATTTCCTCTCTCCCTAATAAAACAAAACCAAAAATCCTCATTGCTTAAAGACCAGTGGCCAGTGTATCAGTGGTCAATGATCTGAATGTTCTTCTGATACCTGTAGCATAGAAGATGGTGTCTTTCAGCAAGCAAGTATAAAACCAGTATAAAATAGTAAGATCAAGCTGTGAGGTTCTGCATTAGATGCAGATTTCAAACATCCCAGGACTCAGCAGGCTCATGATCCTGAAGATGTAAACTGGCAATGTCTTTGAATATATGTTTCAAAATCCAGATTGCATCTTGATGGCAATCTGAAGGTGACACTAGCTGTCTGAAATAGGTTTCCAGTAATATTTTTAGTAACAGGTATCTGATGTGGTGGTTAAAAGACTTGCATGTCTGATTAGTATCTTCCAGATAGTTTTTTTTTTTTTTTTACTAGTTTTATGTTTGTCAGAATTATGCCTCTTTATATATTGCCAATAAATAAAGTACAGCTCTCCTGTATATTTCTTTACCTGGAGCCAGTTAAAGTATTTCAAGACATCTAATATATTTGTCTAGGTAAATCAGACAAGATAATACTCGATCAACTTTAAGCGTATGGTTAAGTGCTAAGGAAAGTTTTGACATTTCAATTAATACTGTAAAAACTGGATGAATTCCCTGTCATGTTAAACAATTTCTATAAGGTAGACTCCTATTTATCATTTTAGGATGCTTCTCAAGTTCTTCCAGGTATTGGGTAGCTGCTGATTTATGATTAAAAGTTGGGATGAAATGATTGTTTAGAAACAACTCTTAGGACTGAAAGATCTGCCTTGGTCTACCAGCATGACGAGGAAGAGCAAGCAGTGGTTTTCAGCTAGGAGGTATTTCCCAGTCTGCCTCAAAAGGCAAAGGGGGTTTCATAACCATAGGGAATGTTGTGAGATGCAGAAAAGCAAATTGGTATTGCTTTCACACCTGTTGATAATCCTTACGGCAATCCCAAATTCCTCAGCTACTGGAGTATTTGACTACATTGCTCACTCTAAATATACCCATAAGGCAGGGAAGCATTGAAGTCAACATGCGTAACTGAGGTAAGAAGTTACCTGCCATTCCTTTAATGTTCTCAGCACTCTCAGGCTGATTGCAGGAGCACTTCTTATGGCCAGAGCAAGCTTTCTTTGTAACCCAAGGAGCCGTTCAAGTTAAACAAGCCGCTTGTCCCTTTTAAGTGAAGCTCTCAATGTTGCTTCTAACTCTGAACTTTAGGGATATTGCATATCCCTACATAAGATTCTGTATGTAATTCAGTAAACAAGAGCTAGAGAACCTACCGCTCCAGTGGTTATCAATATTATTTAGTGTATAATATTATGTATTATATAATAATATATAGTGTATTGTATAATAATATAAAGGAAAGCACTGAATATTGTCTTCCCCAAAGACTGTGCACTACAGGATGGATGTCAGCAGCTCTGGAGCAGATCTGCCTTAATGCAGGCCAAGGAGGAAGCTGATGCTGCCATTGCTGGCCCGGTCCCTTGCTCTGAATGAGCGCGAGAGCTGCTCTAAAGCAAGCTGCAAAGAAAGGTCCCACCCCACTCTAGCTGACTTCTACTGACTTATGCAGGTGCCTTCAGCACACTCCTGCAAAGGCTTTGATGTTTATCGCTCAGATGTTTCTTTAAAATTTATGTTAGGTCAGAGAAAGGTCGAAGTGCCCTATCTAAAGACCTGGCTTACACACCCCGGGCGGTTTAATATGAGACTCTATTGTCCTACGGCGGGTTTGCTCTTGTAATGCTACGTGACAGGCCAGATTGATACGCGTGCAGGTTTTGTCATTTGAATTCACCTGTGTGCACAGTAGCTTCGTGTAGATGTGTTGTTCTGCCCACTTCTTCCTGAGGCTACTACTGGGTTTTGTTTACTGGCAGTCAGGGGGTTATTAACTGCTGTTTGAGCATGGCTACAGGCAGAACCAGTGCTTCAGTGTCCTCCACACAAATAAATAAGTGGTATAGAATTGCCTCACGCTTCTAACATCTCTAGTTCTGCAAGATAATTTAGAAGGCATAAGTGAATGCTTTATCTGTTTTACATGTTTTGCAAGTGCTGTTTTAATCTGCAGAGTATTGGGTAGTGCCAGGAACACAAGCAGGATTGCGATTAAATTAATATCACGGTGTTTGGAGGGTATTCATGCTTCCAATCTTAAAAGCAGGCAGAAGAAAAGTGCTGAAGATTTGTACCAGTGTTGTCTTCTGAAGGACTATGACCAAAATTTTGCACCTTAAACTTTTAGAATTACATGGAGGCAACTTCTGCTGACAAGCCTGATTACACAGACTACCTAGAGTGGAGGGCTTTAAATGAGAAGTTGTAGTGGGAGGAAGGAGTAGATGGTCTGATGGTTTGTTCGGCGGCTCTGCACCCTACAGGGGAGCGGAAGGCGACGGGGCCGGTCGGGAGGGCCTAGCCCAGGCCGGTCGGACATGTCTACGTGTGGGCCGTGAGGCCCCTCAGCGCGGCGCCGCCCTCCTGGCTCTGCAGGTCACGGGCTGGTCACTGCTCCGAGCGAGGGCTCAGGGTTGCTGGCCAGGGATCGGGCTTAGCCCCTTGGAGCAATGCTGGAGGTCATGCAGGAATGGAGGCGAAGAAGGCAAAGGTGGGGAGGGCTCTGAAATTTACTTTTTTGGTATGTGTCTGTTTTTGTTCAACTTCCTGGTCACCAGTACTCTCCTCAGTATGTTGTTTGAAAGCTGGAATTTGATTGTGAAAACCAGCAGTTTTTAACTTTTAATATTTTTTTTTTACTTTTATTGTTAAAAGAAAAAACAAATATATTTCCTAGGTATTAAGATTACCTTTCCCAGATTGTTGTTTGCTGAGTACTGAATGGAACATTGTTACGTTCTTGCCAAGGAATTTACATTAAACAGCGTTCATTTTCGGTATCTTATCACATCATCCAAATATTATGCTATAAATAGAATAGTGTGGGCCAGATTTATTCTCACTTCATACTGTATGCCCTTCCTTTACTCACATTCAACCAGGGTTTTCAACAGACATGTAATAAAAGGAGCCTTAATTCTAATAGTCTTAGATGTTTAACTGCAGACCTTGTTCTTCAGCCTTGAATTCTTGCACCACTTGACCAGCACATCTCACATTCCTCTGCAGAATGAGCTTGCTTCCCCAACTAGACTTCCCTGTCACTAAAGTATTATGAATTATGATATATCAGCTAGGCAAGAGTAATTTAAGAGGCAGTTTGGGAAGAGTTTTTCAGGTTGGGGAGATTCAGCAGATTACTGCTTTTTGTATATTGTTGATTTTAGCACTTGATTGGTTTTAGATAGCTGCATGCACAATGAACTAATGAACCCTACTGATGCTTTGGAAAGCACTGAATAGCTTCAGCTGTATGTTATCCATCCTTTACCTGATACCCAGCCTCAGAGGCTTCTTCTCCATTAGATTTCTAGGCAATAAACTTCATTAAAATGTAATTAATTGCAAAATTTAGTTGTCATTAAAATGATTTTAATAGATTGTCATCATTTAGGAGAACAATTTAATTGTTTAGAGAGCAAATTTTATGCTAACCTTCCAGATCCCAGCACCAACTTTATTAACTTACAGTTTGTGGATTTGAAGTGCTCAGTAGCAGTATGCCCAGTTGGTAAAATGTATCATGTTTTTTCTACAGCACAATTATGTCTAGTAGATGCATCGCTCTTGGCTTGTGAGCAATCTTAGGTGCCATTTCTATTCAACAGTTAAAGTACAGATCTTGTGAATAGAAGCCTTAAATGAAGAGGATTTTTCATTCAACCACTTGCTGTCATCTCTTCCTAATAGTTGCTTTAATCCAGATCACTGGTCAGCTCCCTCACCTGACTCAAAGCAGGACCCAGTAATGGGATCTGACTTGCATGCTCTCCTGGCCTAAAATGCTTTCCTCTTCTGCTTGTCCTCTTGCAAAAATATTTATCACTGGTAAATGATACAGATTTTTGATTTTAGCGTTAGAGTCTGTTCTCTAATACTTTTCAGTAAATAGGTTTATTCAGCATGCAATACTTTAAAGCTTGTATTTACATTAGCTAAAGATGTGTTTTTGAGATTTGTTGCTTCCTTTACTGCTGACAGTTCTGTAAGATTCCAGATACGATTCATGACCAGCTGACGAAAACTAGATTAGAGAATATTGATCTACGTGCAAGGAGTAGTCGTTCCCAGTTGGACTGGTGAGTCTGGTTGAGAGTTAGTAGTTAAGACAAGCAATATACTGCAATAGAGAATGCAAGAGGAAAAATGTGTGTTGTGGTCATTCAGCTCGTAAGATAGCATTATGGCTAATGTTCAAGATTAATCACAAACTCTGCATGTGGGAAATTGTCCCTTCCCCTGATAGAATGGTTTAATATGTAGTAATGCTAAAAACAGAGGTTCCTTAAATTATCAAAAAAAAATTAAAAATCTGTGGGTCTTCACATCAATTGCAGAGTGCTGAGAGGTTCTAGAATGTGGTTTGGGAATCACTGCTGTAGAGAACAATTGGAAAAACTGTAATAGAAGAGTGATGAGACTAAATTGATAATACAGAAATAAGAAAGCAAGTTCAAGGCATGTGATCTAGAGAGAGAGATGTCCAGTATTAAAGTTAGCCAGATCTATAAGCTCTGAGTTAGCCTACTGACCTCTATTCCACTCTTGTCTTGGGATCTGACAGCTGTTAAGACTGAGTTATGTAGCAAGTGACTTGTCTACGTGCAAGGGAGCAATCTTGTTCTCCAGGTCCAAGGAGGTTTCCAAAACAGCTAGTTTGGTTATTCTCATTTGGAGTGGGCTTGAGCCTTTACCAGGCAGTGCCTGATGCCAGGCTGGTTGATTTGGTGCCTCCTAAGTGTATAATCCTAGCTACACAACCTCAAAAAAGATGGAGAGGGGGAGAAAAGTGAGCAAAAGCACACACATTCCTACCTAGCCTTTTGCAGGACAAGCCTTGGGCTAAGACATTGGCTTCCAGAGGTTTGAGATCTTGTGAATCCCCCTGGATTCCTTTCTCCCTGTGTCATTTCCTTTCCGTAGTGTTTGCTGTGTTCAGCTCACCTGGGCGTGCTCACAGGTTGGTTGTCAGACCCGTCTTGTGAACCAGAAATTAGACACTTAAGTCTGGCAATAATTAACTGCTAGAGCCTTGTTTGCTGTCTCTTTGTCATGCTTTTATTGGAGTCTGTTTGCTCACTTCTGAGGAAATTCTTGTTGGTGTTTTATCAGTTTATGTGAATCTGAGTAAGAGAAGAATTAAACCATGGGTAAGTGAAGAGGGAGAGTTCCTTTCCTTGGCAAGTCACCTGTGTAAACAGGTTTCAGGGGTGCAAGGAGCTCTGTGGCAATGGCAGTGAAGTGGAAACACAATAAACAGGTTTCCATAGTTTTTCTTGTCAAGAACTTGCTTGAAAACCCTCTGGGCATTTATTGCAGACTGATAACCTTCCTGTCCACGGCTGGGCGAGGAGCACTTGGGTGAAGTGTCCGCCGTGCTGTTGGGTAACCTGTGCTGAGCCCGGTGAAGAGGTAACTGGAATCTGCCCTTGCCAGAATGGACACTTCAGGGCACCTACGCACTAAAACAAAGCATTTGAGTATTGAACCTTTCTGGTTATTGGCAGAAAATGTGGAAAACCATGATTCTGAATGTGTCAATCCTTTCAAATATCCCAGTCTGCATTAAAGATCGTCTTTTCCAAGCAGTCTCCTACACTCAATCTTTTCTTCACTGTTCTATACCCACAGAGTGCTTTGCAAAACCCTAGTGCCTGCCTATGGAAGTGTTGCTTGGCAGGAAGGAAAAAGGCCTAATTTGCCATTGCTGAGGAGTTTTAAATGGGATGTCATGGATAGTCCTTTTGTGCGCAGAAAAGGGTTTATTTTATTTATTTATATGAGTGGCAGACTTGGTTCCATGCTGAAGCTCTCCAGACTGACTTTCCCGTATAATTGAGTTCTCCTTATCTGTTGCTGAGTGTGCATGATGATAACGATGTGCGGCGCTGATTTGTCGCTCTGTAATTTTCCATATAAACATGTCAAGAGAACTTAGGTTTACTTAGGTATGGATTCGAGGAATGAAATGACCTGATTTTAGTAGTCCTTTCACGTACTTTTTTTTATTCCTATTGTAAAGTTGGCTCTAATTTCTGTGTTCATTGGACCCAGCAAGGAAAAAGGCCGGACTGCTTTCCAGTCTTCTTGCACAGGTTTCAGTGCTCATCCAATTCTCTACTGGTCCATTATATGCACTAATTCTGCAGAAAGTACATGCAGAAAATAAAGTGGGTAACTTTCTGCACGTTTAGCAGTCTGAAATGGCTCAGGGTGGATCCAGTGAAGAGCAAAGCCAATGGGTGTAAGTAGAAGCACATGGCTAGATATCTCAGGACTAATGTGTCCAGCACCTAGGGCACCCTAGATGTTAAAATTGATTCCTGGGGATCCTGTTGATGCTGCTTTTGAAGACAAATATTTTGAGATTTCATTTTTCTGAGTGATCTTAGTTGAGTTACTGAAACACTTGTCCTGAGTTCACAGGCAACCATGATAAATGTCTCCAAAGGATTAGGATTCTTATTTTCATTTCTCTTTTGGGGAAGCTACTTTAGAACTATCATTCTTTTACTACCAGCTTCTTCTTCTTTCCTATTCTACATTTTTGTGGTAAATGCCTAGTTTGTACCTCTAGGAATGTAACAAATGAGCATTTTTCTGTGTATGGCACAAATAGTGCAAGTGTAGTCATTTACACTCTCCTCTTCGGAGCTTACTTTACATGCATATTTGTGCATACTTCAGTTTGGAGGGCTAAATAAGACAATCCAGGCTGTTTGCATTAGATTCAAAGTCAAACACAGATTAAATTCATTTTTTTTATGTTAGATTCTCCATTCTACATTCTAACAGTCCTGTTCTGGTTTGAAGTGCTTTTTTTTTTTCCAGACAATGTCACATTCCAGACATAATGCTATTTTTATTCCATTATTGCTGATAATTTTTCAGACAGATACTGTCAGAATTTGGACTTGTAGCAGTAACCTGCAAGATAGATAAATCTACTTATAAATAGCTAACCTTTTTTAAGAAATGATAACATTAATATGGTTTGAGTCCACCTGGTTATCACTTACTGTTTCTGTACTTGTCTTGCTATTACTTCATAGTGGTCATATTTTCTCTATTACATTTACTCTAGTATATTTAATTTTTCGAGTTCCTTAAATAAATCCTAAATGAAATTCAAGAATCAGATTCTTAGCACAGATCTGAGATGGTCCTAGGTATTATGGCCAAAATGTGTGTCAGTGTAGGACACAAAGTGGAATTCTTAGTCACCAGTTGGCAATTGAGTCATGCTGAACTTCTTTAAAAATAAAATAAAAAGGTTATCCTTTTTCCTTATTTAGATTATCACAAGAGATTTGATTTGGAGGAATTAGGGTCATGAGAAGCCAATAGTAGAAAGCAAGGTGGTACCTGCAGCTTCAGCAGCAAAGCAGCTCCAAGTTTTCCCCTTGTAGCTGCCCCTGCTGTGATCACTCACATTCACGGTCAGTGCAGCAGAGGCGGTCGCAGTCCCTACCATTTTTGTACAGCACTCGCTGGTGTCCACTAAAAGGCCACTTCAGTGATGCAGAACTCCCTCATTCTGTGCAGATGAGTTGGTGCAACTCTTTCCAGGGCCACCTCAAAGTGATTCAAGAAACTTACCTGAATTAAAAAGAACAGTAGAGAGGAAAAAAAAAAGGGGGAATGAGTTATTTTAAACTTCTCAGTTTCCTGGTCTTGCTCAACCTATGTGGCCCGCCAGAAAACAGTACAGAAATAAGGTGGTCAGTGCTGCACAGAGAGGCACCTGTGGAAAGTGCTGCCTGGGCATATGTTTGATAGGTGAGAAGGTCCTGAGTTACTGGGAACATATGTCAAGACTTCTAAATGTTACAGGAAAAAAGCAGATGCGTATCTGCCACTTACTGCATGCAATACAACAGAATTTCTGGCAACCAAAATGCTCTGTATATCTGATTTGGCTTAAAACGGTTGGGAATATTGCATAAATGGTGTGCTAGGCTGCTTAAGCACGATGGGGTGGACAAGA
>JAUBOD010000560.1:492841-520621 GCA_032353885.1 Nothura maculosa
CGTGTTATTTTCTACTGGTTGAGATAAGTTTTGATGGTACCTCTGAAGAGAGAAAAGTGCAGTTACTCACAGAGCTCTGTCTTTCCCAGATTGCTTTCCTGAGCTTATAATGTCTTGTAGTGGGACTTGCCTCTGCTTTGCCTCTTCTGTGCTCCATTGCCTCAATGGAAAATGGATCCAGGACCTCCAAGCGCTAGCGTGGCCAGCGGGGACAGGCTCTGCTGGAGAAATAGGTTGTTGTGTGACTTGAATATTCTAATGGCGTCGCTCAGTGCTGTGTTAGGGATGGCAGTGCGCGCTGTGGTTGCATCCTGTTGTACTCTGGAAACATAAACAAAAAGCCTTAAATTTATAAAACACTAAAACTTAAAAAAAGTAGTAATTAGAGCTACATCCATAAGCTTATTCCATTCTATAGAATTACCTTTACTTTGCCCTTCTGTTTCATCTATATTTTGTGCTGTTTGCAAATGTTTGCCTTATCAAAATAATATTGAAATCAGCAAGGCATTAAATTACTTCCACCTATTTCATGCAGTTTATTCTCTTCCGTATATTTTTCTCCCTCAGTTTGTGCTGTAGATCTGTTTCTAATACACAAACTCCAGTACTGGTACTAGATGATGTTGTCTAGGAGATGCTTCATGTACCTGTTCAAGTATAAGATGCTGCTCAGCCTGAAACTGTAGGTTGAATTTCCCTGAGAGCAGTGGCCACATTGCTGCTTCCCTGTCTCACTTCCTTGTCATGTCTGCAATAAAAAGAGAAGGGGAGAGAAGGTAAAACGTGGGGTAAAGCTGTCGGCGTGCAAACATCCTTCTCGCTCAGCAGGGCAGCGGCTCCCGGTGCACACGGGCCCGTGTGAGGGATCCCAGTGTCCGCTGCCCCGGCCTGGTGCCCTGCGCCCCGCTTGCTGTGGGAAGAGGCCGATCCAGGAGACGGAGCCCGTGTCCAAGTGTGAGGCTGTAGATTACGAGAAGTTTGCGTCGCCCTCCCTGTAACCGAATCAAACCCAGCAGCTGGTGTCAGAGGTAGTAACGATAAAAGCATTAGGGGAATAAATGAAAGATTAGGCATTAGCTTGTGATTTTAGGGAAGTCAATGTTGCAATTAACATTTTAGGAACTTTATATTATGGGTTCACTCTACTAAATAACAGAGTATTGGGTGAGGAAAGTCTAGAAGAGGTAGGTGAATTTCTGGCAGTTTAGCCTCTCCAACAGCACATCTCTAATGCAGGCCATGTGTTCAGCCTTGCTTGGCAAAACACAGTTTTCATACTGGGGCAGAAAATCACTTCCAGAGAACTATTATTTTGCAATTTAGTACTCAAATGTATGCACAGAGCTGGCTGGAGAGGAATCTCAGCCTTTGCACATGGGGAATGTAATCCTTGAGGTAATTGTGGGGGTGTTTTGATTCGAGTGCTCTTACTCACTCGAGACGTGAACACACTCATCATCTATACAATGTGTGAATGAAAATCTGACCCAGACTGAAAGCAGGTGGTGGTGTTACAGAGGGGAATGGCAGAACAATATTTATGGGCAATTCCTTTCTGACTTAAGTTGTATCATGTTGGTGTAGATGGTGGAAGTTAAAGTAGACAACAGAGTCTACTTGAAGTAAACAACGAAGTCCAGCTATACCTAGAAGATCAGCTTCAGCTGTGCTGCAAACCTGCCCATCGAAATGGCCATGCCTAAGAGATGAATTTCTTCCTCCTCACCTAGTAATTATTAGCTATTAGTTTAGGGTCTAATTCCGCTACTTTCATAGCGCTGTGCTCAATGATAAAGCCCAAAGTGGCTGCTTTCCAGAAGGAATCCTATTTGTACATACTGTACTATTCAACATGCAAAGTACTATTCAGATTTGTGGAATGGGGTCCTTGAGGGTTGTAGAAGAGGGCAGATACAGACCTCATGCTCTTGCCCAGGTATTCTTTCATTTCTAAGTCCATCTCATTGGCATTCACACTGTTTTGTAAATATGACGTATATGTGCCAGAGTTGAACCTCTTCATTTAGGATTATGCCAGTGATAAGATGGGAAGTAGATGAGCAAATGTTTAACTGACACATCTGTGTAAAATGTGTGGCTAGGTACTAGAACCAGAAACACTTAATACTCTTCAAGTAGCAAGATTAAATTCCTTTTCCATGGAAGAGATGGGTTTTAAGTCTCACTTTGGTCAGAAAATTGATAAAACTGATCATAAATTCATGCCTTGTTTTGGAAATCATGTATCTTCCTTATATTTACATAAGTACATGTTCTCATATATTGGTACTCATGGAGCTATAAGACTGCATGCGACTGAATTGCATGTTCTCTCATAATTCATCTTCAAAATGAAAAAATGTTTTGTAGCTGGTGTGATGGCAGACACAGGCCTGCATGTAGCATTTGCTGCTGATGAGATTTGAAAAGGCCACCCTGATCTGTGAATTGAATGTGTTAGCCTGGCAGCACCAAATAAAAGGACTGAGCTCTTGGTATCAGTTAGGTTTGATTTTCTGGTAGAGCCAGCAGCTTTAGGGTACAGCGGTCTTCAGGAAGAGAAGAATTAGCCCTCTTTCCCAAGAAGTAGCTATAAGTCTTAGGAAGCACACCTGGTTTACCTAAAGGTGTGATGCTAGGATGTATTCTAATTTCATTCATTTAATATCTGGCTGGTATAAGATTGCTTCTCGGGGTTTGCTTTGGAGTGCTGGCTAGCACTGCAGCATGCTTCCTCTCCCCTCCTCTTTCTATATGTTCTGATTTCCTCACTACCTTTCTTTAGGGACAGCACATGTGTTATAGGAGGCTGAATTGTTTCCTTTTGCAAAGCTCTACAGTTTCTGAAACTTCCATTGGCTGCTGTCCACAAAGGAAGAAAGATTTGTTGTTTCTGCCCAGTGTCTGCAAATACGTGGGGATATTTATATCCAGCGAGTTGTTTTCTCTGTAGCTAGATCTGGTAAAACACTTGTGGCTGAGCCTTAGAACTTTGAAACCAAGTTGTGTCCTTCAAGACATGTTCTTCTATTGGATCCCTGAGTCTGGGGTGTGAAGGAGGATTTTCATAGTCGTACATCAGCCTCCTCGGGTGGGGGAGCACTGTGAATTTTATGAAAGACAAAACTTCAGTTTTGGAAAGCATAACACTGTTTCATCATGGAAGAAAAGCAAATTATTGGCAAGTTAAGGGCTAAAACTGGGGCATGGGTGGTGATTCATGGTACTTCGTGTTGATAGAAAAGCACAGTTTGTTCTGTATAGTGGTACAGTGGTGTTGAAACAAAAGATTTCATAGACTGACTCCTGAAACTCCAATCTGCCACGTTGTGCATATATATGTATTTTAAACTGATGACAGCAGAGATGGGTAGATATTTGCTGCCATGAGGATTTCTGTGCCTACTTTTACCTTACCTCTTCAAGAAGCTTCTGCTAAGGTAGGGAGGGAAAGATGAGTGCCAAAAAAGTCCTGTCTTTGAGAAGCATTTCTGAGCATAAAAGCAGCACCAACACAATGTTTTTGTGGCCTGTTTTTTTACTTAAGTAGACCATGATTCACCTGATCTTCATCTGGAATTCATTTACCATGTCTGCAGATATGACTTAATAGAATGGACATCGATTTCTTATAAGGTGGTCCCTTTGTTAATATAAAAGCTTTTGGTTCCTGCTTGATATATCATAAATAAAAGATGATTGTTGGTCCTTGAAACCTGTTTGCCCACACGTGGGCATGAAAATCCATAGTCTAATCAGTAGAATATGGAATTGTGCAAGTTTGGCTGTGTTCCTGCCTTTGCTGTACATTTTCTATATAGCCTTAAGTAATGAAAAGGCCAGTGTACGTGCAAGTTTCCTGATCTCTGAAACAAGACTTAAAGATACCCTTCAATGGAATTCTGACAATATTTGAGTCAATAAAATGCTTAGGAATTCTTTAGGGAGGCAAATAAATTTTGCTTCTTGAATATACATTCCCTTTTAACTCACAGTTTTCAAATAGCATTATGGCATCAGCTCTTGATATAATTTGTATTGGATGCAGCATACAGAGCATAAAGCTTTTTGGCTTAGTTCTGTACATGTGACCATAACTTGTTGAAGAGCCAAGTACCAATTAAAGGATGTGGTAAACTTTCCTTGGAACTGGCAAATGTTCCTATATTTGAAAGTTTTCAAACCAGACTAGATAATAGCCTGGAAAATATCTTTCCGAGATATTTGCAGAGATACTCATCTCCATTCAGAGATGAATGCTTTACTGGTAGAAAAGTGTGTTCCTGTAGACCTTCCTGTGTACAGTCAATGAGGCTACAAATGCATGTTACTTTAGTTCACCTCCTTTTCCCTGGTTTTATTGGCTGTGACCTACAGAACAAGTGAAACCCCAACTCTCATGCCAATGAAAATGGCAATCAAAATTTCCTTGTTTTGTTTCCCTTGCGAAGGGCAGAATGAGACTTTAAGGCTGTAGGTAAGAAAGTAATGATTTTGTGTGTGTGTGTTTTTCCCAGATGAACATTACAGGCGTTTGCTCAGGAGGGTGGAGTGGGCAAGTTATCTAGATTGTGTAAGTGCAGGCTCTGGCTCTGCAGCCTTGAGAACACTTGAGCAACCCACGCCTGCCGTTTGCCGTTGGCCAGATAATGTTGTTGTTTCTAGGTTGTGGATTGTAGACCAGCCTGAGCGCGAGCCAATGGCACGGGGCTTTCTCCTGCTTGCAACATCCCTGGATTTCCAACAGGGTGACATGCTCTGTGTACGGAAGTTAAACTTCAACTGCAATGCCTTTTCCTTCGGTCAGTCAGCACTTGGGCAAAGCTGTGCTCGTTACCTAAGGCAGCAGAGCGTTTGTCAGTGCAAGCACGCTGTCCACAACAAAATCATTTTGAAATACTACACTACAGGGTTAGGGCTGTGAAATCCCCACCTTGTCTCCAATGGGAGTTTCGGGAACATTGGCCTGGAACAGTTAATGGCTGAGGGGAGACATCAAGGAGCTAAAGGTCTGAGCTGGCCCTATAGTCTGCGGAAGGGAGTTCTGTGGACTTTGGGCCAGATCTGTGCAAAGGGCTGAGCACAGGGTGCAGGCAGATACAGCTGAGCCTGCTTAGAGCAGGATGTGACCCTTGATGGGAGAGTTTGCGCAGGGGCCTACGGCAGAGGCCTGTGTGTGCACGCACAGGGTGGTTTTAGTGAGACTGTTTGTGCCCGTGTGTTTTTCCAAGTCTGAATCTGAAGCGGGTTTTTGTTTTGTTTTTCCCTTTTGGGAAGGGGGAGTCCCCTGCCTTAGAAATGGCCGATACAAGTCTGCAAATTTTGAGAATGTAGAAATTGATTTAATCCAATTAACTCTCCTAGGAAGCGTATCCTGTGGTTCAGGCTACTTTCTTTTGCTTAACAGCATGAACATAAGTGTTCTGGAAGGAAAAGAATTTCAGGTCTGGACGGCTGACCGCTACAATCTACAATCAGTGGGAGACATGGACTGATTTTGGTTGTGCTGGCCTAGGCAGATTTTTCCAACACAGTAGCTAAGACTTGAAGTCTCCAAGTAGTTTGGCATTTTTCAAAATATAAATGTCTGTTTAAGAAAGTGTTTTATCAAAATTAGGTAGTACAGGACTAGTTTAGATCAATAAAGTTGTCCTTGTTTCTACCTGTTAGGAAAGTGACAAGTAGAATGATTAAAGCCAGGATTCCTAGCTCATACTTGATTTTTTAGCACTTGGTAGTTACATGTTCAGAGGCCCCTTCCAATCTCACCTGTTCTGTGTTTTTTTTATGCAAAGTTGTTGAAAAACAGTAGGTCTCACTGCAGGGCACTTGTCCTGGATTGGAAGTTGTGATCAATGGAACACCTGTTCTGTTATTTGAGAGAGCATGAGCTGAAATAGGATTAAGTCGAGCAAATTTATCGTACATGTACCTGTGTAGGTATGGTTACAGAGACCAGGTTGGAAAATGGATGAGTGTTGCAAGTTGAATTTTTTGGCCTGGAGACGGGGCTCCAGTTGTGCCCCCATGGAGAAGGTGTTGGATCTTTGATGCTGCCCTTACTGCCTTATTTGCTGTCTCTCCAAGCCCTGGCTCTGCAAACTTCACTGCAGGTGAATAAGGCCTGTTGGCCAGTGCTTGGGGTTTTTTATGCCCTTGTCAAGGTATCCAAATTTCCTTGGCATTTTTTTTTTTTTTAACCTGAAGCGTTGGGAAATGGCCTGGTGTTGCAGCAGGCGGCCCTTTGATGTTGCTGCTGGCTATTTCTCCTCTTTAATAGTGGGAGCGGGAGGAAGTGTGCTGAATTAGCTGCATGACAGAAGCACAGGAATTCATTAAAGGAAGCAAAATGAACACTCCTTAAGTTTCAGGCTTTTGGGTAGGACTTGGAAAGTAGCAATCATCTTTTAGTTGTTTTTAATGATTTCTTTTGTGGCACTTCCCTTGTCCATGAAACTGATACTTAGTGGTAGTGTGGGTGAGCCTGAGAAAAGGAGCAGGCTTTGAACAGTGTAAATATTAACCAGCACCTTTCTGTTGTAATTTCGGAGGTGTTTGTCCAGAGCAGGGCTAAGGCAGCCTGGCTGAATGGGGATATTATGTTGGCTCTGTGCGCTCTGCGCTTGCGGGCTGCCATTTCAAACACAGCCCCGCTTGGCAGCGATGGCAGCTGAGTGTCCTACATGAAGTTAATCATTAAATGTTTGACTTTATGCAAGGCTTTAGTTTGTGGCTCCAAGTGTGTGGCTGTTTGCCTGCCACCATGAGATCTCTGTGGCTCATTCTGTTTTGTGTCAAACCATACTTTTTTCTCCTCTGGAAATAGTGGCACATTTGTATATAGGACCATTTTTACTTTTAATAAATGAAATGAGTATCAAATCCATGTTGCAATAAGATGTAGAGGCTCATCAGCAGCCACAGGGTTGACTTGTGCCTGATAAGCTTTTCTAGCTTTGCTCTATTTATCCTGGAATCCATCTCTAAGAATTTCAATTACTGGGAGAATGCTTTAAATATGATTTCAGTAGTTTTTTATATTATAAACATTGCTTCTATATGTAAGTTTCTGTTAAACTAAAGAATTGGACAAATGATGTCCCGCTTGAGAGCTTCTGGGCAATCAGTAAATACAGTAGAAGACTCATATCACTGACAGAAGATTCATCAGCTGATTCTGTTAATTCCAGATGCACTATCTGGAGAATTCTAAAATCAGATTTTTCTTAACCATTATTGAGAGATGCATAAGGAGAAGCCAGAAATTAGGTGATGCAAAAGGGATTAGGCAACTTCACGAGTAACACTTCCATAAAAAGATTCTGCTGGGAGTGGCAGGAGGTATTCCCTGGAACACTCCTAATTTAATGGTTGTAGTTGCTAAGGGAGTCCAAGCGGAACAGCCATTTGCTGCAATCCTACACATTCCCCTCTTGCCACTATCAGAGACAGGAGTGTGGATTAAATGAACTCCTGATTTTACCCAACAGGGCATTTTCCATACTCCTAAGAGAAGTACTTATTCCCTTAGTGCTGTATAGGATGTGTTGTGAGAGATGCAGAAATCCACAGGTGAATGATGCACAGTAAAAAGAGAATTCCTGTATCCATTGAAATGCAGTAGGCACAGCTGTTTTGGGATGAATTAGCTAGTTGTTCACTGCAGGTGTTTTGGAAGAGGAGAGGCAGGTTAAGTGTGGTCTCAATGTGGTTGTCTAGGCTTGTGCAGTACCATCTTAATGTGAATGCAATTTATGGAAACTAACACACTGTGAATGATGGAGAACCTCTACAGATCCATATACTGCTCTCCTGTATGGACCACTGCTGCAGGAGCAGGATGTACTGTAGGCCTTAAATTCGATTTTGGGGACCTAGGAGAGAATAATGAAGGGTCAGATTTGAATCCTCTGAAGGGCTGTATCGAAGTAGATCCTGCTCTCTCTGCTACTCTGTGAACGGGAAATTTTTGTATTTGACATCTGTGTGAGTTGATATTGGGCAAAAGGAGTCCTGTCCTTGGCGTGGTACAAAGTGAGCCTGTTTCTTTGAAAGTTTCACACAGCTTGGTGACCGATTTGGTGCATTACTGAATTCACTTTTCTATCTGTCCTTGCTATATAATTGACAGATTTCAGCTTGCTGATAAACAGCTGACCAATACAGATACTCTTGGAAAGTGACTTTCTTTTTGACTTTTCTTTCTTGGAAAATGACTTTCTTCTTTATTTTTTGGTGTGACTGCACTGCAGAGGCAGCTGAGAACTTACGTTTACATATAAAGCTTGTTCTATAATGTCCAGATGTTAAAAATGTTTATTTTGAACACTTTCTTTGAGGTTGTAATTCCATAATTTGTGAGCAATGTTACAGAAAAATTGGTGCTGTCCTCTTTCCACAAGCTGTTCGGGTACCATACCCTGTGTGTGTGTGTGTGTATGTGTATGCATACTGACATACGTAACTGCACGCACATAGGGGAACAGCACTGGGGATCAAATACAGATTAAAATGGAAGTCTGTCTTCTGGCATCAGTGCCACCTTCCCCTGGTGTAAAATATTAGCAGATTTTTTTAACCTTCCTTTTACTCCTTTAACCTTCTTACACTGAGTGTTCCTAGATGGTAACTATGTTAGCAAGAGACTGAACAGCTCTTGTGGTTTGTTTTTATTGCTTTTGTTCTTTTTTCCCTCAAAACCCAATCAAGTTCTGTGATCAATCTGTAGTTCTTGCTTCTGCTTCAATCACTTAGTAAAAATTCTATACCTGCTTCTCCTGATGACTTAAGAAAAGCTGCTTAAAAAAGAAACACACTGGTTCATAGTAGACCATTCAGCCATGGAGTCTTCTAATCCTACCCCAAAGATCTGGGGAAACTGTTTTCCTCAGTAAAAGGGTAAAAAATGCATTCAAATGTGAATGCTGTTTTCTTCTTTATAGAAATCAGATAAATACATTATCTTTTAAGGGTTTAGTAATATGTTTTTTGCTGACCATCTAATTTTATCTCTCCTTCAGAATCATTAGCTTCAGAGGAGGAACTAGCGCTTTGGAAATAGGTGGCGGTACCAGCGCGGTTTCCTGCGCAGCTGCGGCCTGTGCGCGCCGTGAGGCAGGCCTGGCTCAGGCCGTAGGCCCAGCTCAGGCCGTAGGCCCGCCGCAGGCCCGGTTCAGGCTGCAGATCTGGCTCAGGCTGCAGGCCTGCCTGGCAGCCCCGGCTCCAGAGGGCCCTCCTCTCCTCCTACCTCTTTCCGGATGGTCCATGAAAGTGAGCACCAGTATGACTGCTTGTGCTTAGGTTTAATGATGCCTTCCTCTGGTGTTTGGTGTTGCTTGTATTCACTTGGGAAGGTTGTTTCTCGGAGGACTGGGCTGAGGGGGCCATGTAAGAAAGGCAGAGTCTCCTTGCTCCTTATCAGGCTTAGATAGGCTTCGATTAGCTTTGGCAAATGTTCTAGTCATCTGCTGCCGTGAGACTAAGGTAGATTAGGTAGATGAATTATTAAAATGTACAGGCTGCCTGCTTTAAACACCTTGAACATGACGTGTCCTCTGCACAGCCTTGCCATGGATGGTAGGTAGGCTGCAAGAGATTCCCCGCTGAGTGCAGGCCGTGCCCGAGCCTAAGCCAGGCTGCTGTGCCCGAGCCTAAGCAAGTGCACTGCAGCACAGCATGGGCTTCTTACCTAGTGCCCTTGCTTTGCTGATCTGGCTTTAAAGGACACTGCCACGTGTGGTTCACACTTTACATGTCTGGGGAGATCGCTGTGCACTTCTCTGCGATGTTACTGACTTCCTTATGCTACACAGACTTTTTTAGTGTGCATTAATTGCAAGGATTTAAAATCTGTGGTTATACACTGAAAAGTGATCACAAGGATCATGACCTCCCCTATGCGTCCACTGTGTGACTTTTTATGTCAAATGTGTGTAGTCAGCGAGTCTGCAAATGCCTTGTGTTTCTGCTGGTATTACAGGCTCCCCCTGGGATCCTGGGGAGCCAGGTGTGTCCGTGAGCATGGGGAAGTGCAGAGCAGCACAAGCACAGCACTAATGTAGATCTGAGAAATGTTGATCACACAGTAGTTACAAATAATATTCAGTTTAAGGTATTAAAGGAAGAAAAAAAGTCTTTTGTTAATCGTATTTTAGTCCACTTTTTAATTTTTGTCTGGATACTTAAATATTGATTTGAGGGGAAAAAAACACTGCTGAAAACAGAAATGGCCCCTTTTATTATAGGAAACGTTCTCTGATGCTGGAGTCCAGTTCAGCTTGCCCTTCAGTAGTGGCTTTCATGCTGTTTGAACAAACTGCAGTTAGGGTTTGCCTTTGTTATGAAATCACTGCTAAAACATTATTTTTAAGTTATTTGGAAAGCTGGTGTATCAAACTAAGCCTAGCTCATGATGCCACTTCTTACTATAGTCACATGCGAAAAGCATCTTCTTTGAAATCAAAAGAATGTTCTACAGATCCCTTCCTGAACCCTTTTTAATTTTAAGTCCAGAATGAAAGCGTTCCCAGTCGTTAAGGAGGGAGCAAGTCTGCCTTTGCCATATGGTTTTCTTTAAAGGTATTTGTGCTTGACAAGTCTGCATTGTATTAAATTTGAAACTGAACTTAAACGCTGTAGTATTTGGCTCCCTTTCAGAAGGGTAACCTTTGAAACATAATTCCATAATGCAGAAAGCCTGCTGTTAAGTATTGTTGTTCATCTATAAATAAAATTTTATAAAAGAGATTTCACTTTCCCCGGCTTTTATTAAAACAAATTTAAGCCTGGCATCAGTGCCCTAGCTTGTCCTACATGTACTTGTGCCGTCGTCATTTGAGCCTCTTGTGCTAAGACAAGATTTATAAGCTTTCACAGATGATAATCTCACGTAATGTCCCAGTAAGATTTTCAGGATCCCTTCTACCAATTGAAACGGAGCAGAGCCCCAAATGTCACATGCCTTTTACGACTCCACAGTGGGTAACTGCAGGCCAGTGAAATACGGGGCTGGAAGGTGTGTGTGTGACCCGTTGTCCTGAGGGCTGGAAGCTCCTTTGTGGCCAGCAGGATGAGCAGGGCCATTGTGAGCGCTGCTCCTCGTGCACTAGCTTGCTCAGCTCTGCAGTTGTGAGCAGTGTAAAGTTGGGAGTCTTCAGTCTCCTTCAGTCTTTGACCTGCTCAAAGTTGCTAACAAGAGCAGTGATTGGTGCCAACTGCTATGTTTTGCTTTGGTTTGAGTTTTTTTCCTGAGAAATGTCTACTATGAACTGGACCGTGACCACCCACTCATTTCACATGAGCCCCAGATCAGCTGCCAGATGGCAAACACGAAGGAACATACGACTTACTCTACCAGCTCACTGCGTCTCCTGCCTTTGTTTATCCTAGAATAGGCCACCACCTCCTTGCTTTTCTTCTTTACCATAGCCTGGTAACAAAGCAATGACTGGGGAAATGCTCCCGTAATGACTCTGGCAACTGTTTATGTTCTGAGGTATAAGATTTTATTGTCCTTGTCTGGGTTTTCATAAATATGGTGTTGGTTTTGGTTATAGTTTGCCAGCTCTTTTCCTAAAGGAACGCTGTGTTGCCACGTTGTCCCACACTGAGTTCTAGAAAACAAAACACAAGTCCTTCTTCCCCAGCATTTGCAGACACGAGCCAACAGAAATATCCCTGTTGCTCAAAAAACAAACAACCCCCCCCAAAAAAAACCTCTTGCTCCTATCAAGTAATGCACATTGACAATTTGCCACAGAAATGTTTCCTTATTAGTGTCACTGTAAGTTGAACCGACTAGAAACAAACACAAATTAACCAAAGTGCAGCTGTTTTCCAAGCTAAAAGGCCTAATGTCAGTCTGAAAGCTAAGTTAAAATGGAAACTGTCATAGATCTTTTTTATTCTGTTTTATTTCAAGGACATAAAACAGGAGAAGCAGAGTTGATACAAAGCTGGGGCAGTGTGAACTCTACCTTTCAAACAGCCCAATGCTGCATTTACATTTGCAGAGGAGATTTGGGCTTGTTTCTAATCTTTTTATATTTGGAAAACAAAAAGAAACAAAGCAGGAAGCTTTACATTATTTTAAAAGAACATTATTTTACACTATTTGGTCCTAGCTGTAGTAAGTGAAGCGTTTTTTTCTTGTTGGAAGCATTGAGTAGAGCCATTCCTAAGCTCCCTTTTGAGAAACAAAGGTGGCCCCTGGGCTGTAGGTGCCCGATGGGTCTCACAGGCTGAGCTCTGTGTGCGGCGACTCTCTTCAAGGGATGCTCTGTCCTTCCTCCTTGCCCAAATTCCAGCTTTTCCAGTGGTAGTATTATGTGGATGCCTCAATCTTGGTCATCATGTAGTAGCAGGGCTCTGTACTGCTCTGCCGAGGAGCGCGTGGCACACTTGTGTGGTGAATTTTTGCAAGACTTTCTTGCATTATAAGCAGGCTATTTGATAATTATGTCTACTATATGAGTTTCATCTTCATGTCTAAATTGAATGAATCTCAGTGGTGCCCTCTGGAGCTCTTCAAAACATGGAATATCTTTGCCTGAGTAACTAAAGTAAAAATTGCCTTTAATAAGTCAAGAGTACTTTTGCAATTGGTAAACCTGGGACTGCTGTTGAAATCTGGCAATCTTGGAAGCAATATACTGCATTGATTTGAGGGAAGAAAACCCCAATAAAAAAAGCTTTTTGGCTAGCTATTTTTTCCTTTAAGAAAATTTTCCTTTCCTTTTTCCTTGTCGTTAAGATCTATCTTAGCTGTAAGGCTGGCTTCTGTTTGTGTCCAGGAGTATTAAATAATACTAAATGGAAGATACAAGGCGTCCAGGACACCTGCAACTTCTCCACTACTGTGAGCTTTTCATGCGTTGATGGAAAATAAATCAGAATGGAATTGGGTGGAATCGAATACCCCAACTCTCCCAAATACCAGATATAGGTCATACATCTGTCTACTTGCATACAGGCAGTGCTGGGGGGAAGAGGTTGCATTGTGTCTTGCTGGGCTTCAGGCCATCTTGGAGAGGAGGATTTGCTTGTCATGAGCAAATTGTGATTTTGTGTGATTCCATGGGAGTTAATGATACACTTCAGGATCCACAGATTCCAGCTCTGTAATAGGAATAGAAAGCACTTCATAACTTGAGGTGAGGAAAACTGCAAGGAGCTCTCGTGTTATAAATTCAGCCTTCCTTCAAGTCTCTAAGGAGACTCCTTTCATCAAGGTTGGTTATAAGAGGAGGATGTAGGCCCAGGATAAGGACAATCACTACTGGTTTCTTAGTGCTTTTTTGCCTTGTAGAATGACTTATTAAAAGTCATGACCACTGAGTATAACTTGAGGACTGTCCACTTTGCCCGGGGCTGTGGACAGTAGGTTGCACTCTCTATGAAGCACAGTGATAATCCCATCTGCTCCTGACTCTTGGCTTCTGCACCTTCTGCCTGGTGAGAACGCAGCTGACAAGGCCTGGAGGAGGCCCCGTTCACATCTCCTGAGGACAGTGATGCTCACTGGCAGTTTCAATGTAACTGGAAAGAGATTTGCTGAGTAAACAAAACTACTGTAGCTCAATTTAGCTAATGTGAAGGACACAAAGAAGTAACAAAAAAAAAGTGGCAAGGAAAATATTTTGTTTTCCCAGGTTAGTTTAAATCAAGAGTCTAATTTCATCAGTGACTGTTTACTTCCCCCAGTCAAAACACTATGAACTGCCCTATAGTGCCCTAACTCACCACTCACTGCCAGGATCCTGGTGCCCAGAAACTCCTGTCATCTTGTTGTTCCTTCTTGTTGCATCCTTCTTGGATGGCCTCCATTGGCCATCCTGGCCCTTATTAGCCCAAAAGATGCAAACTTTGTCATAATCTTTGAAAAGATACAAACACCACGATTAATTGAGGACTCAAAGACTCGATGTTTATGGTGCATGAGCTCAGGCAGAGGTAGCTGAGCTGCTCTTTGCTAACACAGTGTGCAAAAGGTGGCTGTGCCCCGCCTTGCAGTTAAGCTCCATAGCGAAGCCTTGATCAGGTAAGGCTGTAGCAGTGGCAACATGTGGAGAAAACACATTCCCTTAAAGCCCGGGAAGGAATGCCATATATAATGTATGCATGCGTTCATACATGATGAAATGGATTTTAACATGCATGTGCAAATTATAAAACAAATATAAAGTAGATGAGAGGGATTGTAAGTTAGAGTTCTCAGCACTCTAGACACATTGTGGCAAAGGAAAATTTTTTTTCTTCCATTGAGGGACAGAAAATAATTTCCAGCTGTATTTACTTATGCCTAAGTATTTTGCTTTCTATTTTATCCATGTTTTCCTGGTAGAGTGAGTAGCTGAATGCCAGCCCGCAGACTCATTGGCTTTGTTTGCCTCTCTCTTTTCCCTCGGAACAATGCAACCCTCCATAACACCTCTGCTTTTTAAGACAGTGAAGCTAACTGCAAAACCTACCACCCTTTCCGTGCCATGCCTCCCTGGAAGCGTTAATGCCAACGCAGCCATGAGAGTGGATCTGGCCCATTTACTGCATGTTCCCACTCTTTTGCTCTGTACCAGGTCTAAGGTAAGGGTGTTTTGCAGGCAGCTGTGTGCTTACCTCCTGCTCTGAACCCCGACAAGAGGTGCTGTGCTCTTGGCACTGGGCTAATGTGCTTTCCATTCAGCCTGGGCACAGCGAGCTTGTGTTTGCTTTCCAGAGGGCGCATAGCTGCACTCGGGTATCTCAGACTGAATGCAGTATCAAAGGCAAATAACCAGGGCCTGTCTGCTGCTGCTATCACAGTGCTGAGAGATAAATAGCAAAGCATCCCAGCACTCCTGGCCCG
The DNA here is from genome assembly GCA_032353885.1 of Nothura maculosa. NCBI lineage: Eukaryota > Metazoa > Chordata > Aves > Tinamiformes > Tinamidae > Nothura > Nothura maculosa. The sequence goes on from JAUBOD010000560.1 coordinate 507,687, forward strand.
TGGAAAGCCCCAATTTTCCAAGTGTTGCAATCCCGATTTTACAAAGGTTTTACTCCGAGCAGTTTTCTTGCAGCTTTTTAACCTCGTTATGTTGATTAATCATTTACATGCCCTGACTCATTCAGCGTTAAGGAAATAGCTTCAGGTTCTGGCTGCGTTGCACTATAGATCAGGCAACCTGGATAATAAATAGACTTGTTGTTGATGTATAGAGAAGTGGAAGCGCTGCCAGAAGTGTCTCGGCATGCTGTGCCGCGATGGCTCTTGCCAGGGGCTGCTGTGGATCACTCATGTATTCAAAACAGGATGTTAATTGAAAAGCCTTTTCATATGTATTATGAAATATTTGTTTTCACATTTCTCAGGCCCTGCAAGATGCATTCATTAATAGGTGGCTCCATTTGCTCTTTCTGTAATGACTCCCCTTGAAGAAGGGAGCATCATGTACAGCTTACACGGCCATGCCACCTCAGGCTGTGAGTTTTGTGTTGAATAAAGCTGGGTCTGGCCAGTAAATACCTGGATGACCCTCGTAAGGGGCAGAGGGAGGCAGAGGGCAACAACCATGCGCTGCGGGAGCTGCTGGCACTTGGCTTAGTGACATTCTTTCCTCTGAGTCAGGTCTGAGCCAGTGTCCCAGAATAACACGTGGCTGTCATGCTGGAAGGGGTATGTGATCAATGAGCTGCAATACCATGGTTTTGGTATCTTGTGCTCACTAAAATATTCCTTACTTTTTATCTTTTTATTCCTTTTTTTTTAAATAATAATTTTCTTCCCTTAGTCTTCAAATTTAGCTCGCCTAAAAGACTTCTCCCTTCCCCTTCATAACTATTGCACTATATGTTTGTTTCTGTTTAAAAACTGTGATTCTCAGTCACAGTGGTGGTATGAGGAATCTCTTTTCAATATATAGTACTTTAAATAATTTAATGAAGTTTGTTGTTATATTAGTTTATACAGTATTTTTACCATTGTTTTCAGATGATTTTGAACGCATGTCCATTAATTGGATATTTCATTAAGATCTCCTGGTGTGTGTATATATACATATATATGCAAAAAATGAATAACTAAATGGGTACCATTTCTTCACTGAGTTTTTCTCTGGATTTGGAAGCATGACCAAATCATGGGGAAGTAGGAAAAGAGAAGAGGAGCTTAATTTTACTGGACTCTGGAATTGAAAATAGGGCAAACTGACCAAATCACAGGGGGTTGGCCAGCCTGTATATTTCTTGGTAACACATTAGCCTACCAGTAGATGACCTGTTTTTAGAGGAAAACTGCCCAATTATCTGTCTTGTTGAAAGGAGCAAGAATTACAGGAACAGGATACTGCAAGAAAGTAACATTCCTTATGGGAGTTCCTATGGGAAACTACCTTATGGAGGAAAAAAAGCAAAGTCATCACATTAGAAATCAACAGGATAGGCTAAAAGAAAAGCTAGTTGGCTTCTATCTATTGCAGAGACAAAGAAATAATCTTATTTTACAACTAGAACATCTGCTGAAATTCTTAAAGAGAAAAAAACTGCTTGTATGTATATAGCAATCTCAGAAACAGAAGAACTGTTGATTTGTACCAGATGACTTCCATTTTAATATAAAAAACTCTGAAGAGAAAAATTGTATCTTTCTTCAAAATTGATTTGTGCGCATGCTATTTTTACTAGTTTTTATATTGGTAAGAAAAGAAAGGCAACCTGAGGAGATCTGAATTAGGATTTAACTCTCCCCTTCAAAATACAGGGCTGATAACCACAGCGCAGGAAGAACTTCGTGTTAAAGGCTGAGGCTGGTGGGCCCATAGGCCCACCTCAGGCCTCAAGGCCTGATACACCTCTTGTTGCTCTGGTGTGCACATAGGCAATAACTCAGCCTTGTGAACCAAAAAGTGGTTATGAACACTGCAGGTCTGGCCATGGGGCTCCATAACAAGTCAAGGCTCCTCTAGGACACGGAAGGAGAAGGCCGGGACACTTCCGAGCTCTCTGGAGTTGGCCAGGGAGCCTTCCCTCCCTGAGCCACTGAGCAGTGGTTGTTGCCTGGTGCTCTTGGAGCTGCCAAGCTTCCCTGGCCCCTTTCCATCCTCTCTCCCTGCCCAAACTTCCCTTCACACAGCGTGTGAGGCTGCTCTATGTGTCTGCTTGGAAAAGAGAAAAAGGAAAAAGCAAAAGGGGTGTCAGCCCATGCGCTGTGCAACAGGCAACGGATATCAAAGGCCGGCAGAGCCCCAAGGAAGGGGTGAATGTTTATCATAGACAGCAGTGGATCGCTGCCAAAGCTAACAAGGTGTAACAAGCCTTTAGTAGCATTTTAAATGAAGGGCAGACCAGATAGGTCTGCTGAATATAAAAAAGAAAAATGTGGTTAATCATACTGTGCTGGGCTGTGAACCCCTCGGGTCACATGAGCTAAGCAGGTTTAGTCCCATGCTGTTTGGATGAGAGGCCACCCATGGCTCTCTGGCCCATTAATGGGAAGAAATGTTCATAGGCAACGATAGGGGAGGGAGTGCACTGCTGCACAGGCATTTTCTTTTCAATGGCATCAGTATTTCCTTCTCCTGGGCAGGCTTTTTTTGTACTGTCTTTTGTGAGACGTTGTGGATGGAATTTCTAGTGAATTAGCCTAATTAAAAAGCTGCTAGCATTTTTCATGTGAATATGCAGCCTTCCACCTAATCTTGGTGTGCCTCCAACTTCCCTCTGCAGTTTGCAGTGGAGTCTCATTCTTCTTCAGGGTCTTCTCCAAGCTATTATCGCTACTGTTACTTGCCCATACCTGAGATGAACTTTAAAAAGATGCCAAGCAATGGAGAACATAAGGATACCATATACAACACAGCCACACGGGCTGTAGTCTTCATAGGCCTCTTTTGGGCTGTTGCTCTTGAGGAGTCAAGACGAAGAAAAAGATTTTTTACTATATTAGCAATTAAGAGTTGATAAGTATATTTTTTATAGTAAGAAAGTAAAACAAAAGCTCCTTTAATTTTTGTTTTAATTATGGTTTCTTAAAATGAGAAGGATCTACACTACCATCTAATATATCCATAAAAGCAACAGTAGGTGGCAGAATAACTTCATTGGAAATGCATTTCTTGGTACGCGCGCGCTCAGCTTTTTTCAATGAACTTAGAAAAACAGATGCTAGAACTAGATGGGCTATGACCAATTGTTACTCTAGACAGATGTCTAAACAGAGAATGTGTCGGGCAATTCCAACACACAGGCTACAGGCTCTCCTTTAGGTTTGAAAAACAATGATTTTTTAGTTCTCTAAAAAAAAGAAGTGTTTATTAAGAATGTTTTGGAAGGGAGTTGCAGAACATGCACATTTGTTAGGCCCCAGCTCAAGTACAGTAAATGCTCTTTTGAGGAAATCGGTGTCTATGTAAATAGTACATACATTGTCTATGTGAACAGCACATGCATATACTCCTTTCCTTTTAGAGAGCAAGTATTTATATAAACATGTTGTCATGAAATATGTAGCTCGGCAGAGCAGTTTTGCTGTAATCCGTGATGAAGAAATAAGCTCCCTGGGAACCTCGCGAGTAAATCGCGCTGTGGCAACCGAGGGGTAGAGACGTGGGAAAGAGGCAGGCAAGGGAGGGGGCGGCCGGGACCGGGCTCGGTGCCTCACGTGCTCTTCACCAGCTGCTTGCCTTGGCCCCGGGATGGTTCTGGCACTGCAGCACCACGAGCTCCTCCAAACAGCAGCAACCGGGGCACACAGGCAGCCCTTGGGGTGAGCGCGGCAGCCACCTCACACCAAGCGTGATAGGGGTGCGTGTTGGGTGCTCCAGCTCGTCAGGCACGACTAAGGTCTGCCTGATCTAAGGTCTTGAGAACTGCCCAAACTAGAAAGAGGGGATGTCATTGAACTGTTTTTTTCCATCATTGCTGCAATGGAAAAGTGCCTAAAATAAGTGTAATTAGAATTTCACTTATCCTCTAAGGGTCCAAGATCCTCCTGGTGGGATGTTTGGCCATTAATTTGGATTCTGACAGAACCTACACATTAGGCCATGCTTGCTTTTGCTCTAATTCTGCAACATTTAACCTAGCAATAACATGGCGTGACTCCTGAAGGACTCATCCCACCCTCCTTCCATTCAGATCGCCGACCCAAGATGGACTCGGATTAAACTAGGTAATGACTGGCTTAAATCTGGAGCAGGTCCTTAGTCCAGCTCGTTTCGTGACCAGGCCAATGTGCCCTATGTTCAGCAGTGAGCGGGCAGGATGGCTTCCTCTCATTGCAGTGTTGGCTTACAGGATTTCAGACACATATGAACACTACTGCATCATACAGTGATTGTCCTGTACTGAAAAGTTATTAAAAATCATTTTAAAGATTGCCTACATTTGTTTTTCCATATTGAATTCCTGCAAATGTGACCCCAAAGGAGCAGATGAACAGCAGAACTAGTAGTAGGTTTTCTGGATTTCTGGACCACATCTAAGGCAAGTTTAGTGAACCCCGCCTTGCCATTCCCATGGCACATGGTGTTGGCTGCCCTGGCTGGCAGTGGCCTGCGTAGCCTTGGGGAGATTTTGTCATTTGTGTGGCAATTCTCCACTTGAATCTTATACACGCAGTGCATACACTGTATGCACTTGCATTGTACTTCAGAGATCATCTGTGGAAGATGATCACCTAGACCAAACATTGTGCCCATCAAGCAAGGGAAGGAGGAGAGGAAGCGAAGCCGAGCCAGGCGGGAAGGCCACGCGGGAAGCAGAGACCCTTGGCTTGTTCCATGGCGCTTCCCTGCGGCTGGGCTGTCCCATCCCTCGGTCCCGGTGAGCAGCCGCGCCACGCAGCGGGATGACCGGCCAACCGGCCACGTTTGGTGTCTTATCCTGGAAAACAGTAATGCCGGGGAGTCATCCGACGTGGGCAGAAAATGCGGTCTCCAAATCAAATGAGCAAAGGGCCCTGGGTACGATTTTTTCATAATGTTGTAATGCAGCTATTTACAGAGATTTATTTTTATTTTTAGTGAGTTCACCGGCTTGCCTGCAGTCAGCCTCGCCACATGCCCAGGTGTGGGCCATCAGAACCGCCAGCTCTGCTGACAGATTTCTCTTTAACTTGCCACTCCAGTGTCTTTTTAATGCCTCAGTTCCTGGCACTGCCTCATCTTTATTATTTGAGAATAACAGTGGGATCAGGACAAGCATTTATCTAATGTTTTTTCAGGGAGGACTTACATAACAGTCATACTGCTTCTCCAAGTGGTCCTCACCCCTTTCTCCTTTCTTCCCAGCAGACTCTTTGTTGACTGGTTTAGACTTGCTTCAGGAATTCCTCCTTTGGTTTTGGGTCTTGTTTGCTTTTCCAATTCCAGCGTAGTTCTCCATGTTTCATTCTTATATATAGACTGCTGTAGTTTGCTTTCTACTCTGCCTTTTTCAGCATATCGGGTTTTCCTAAATCTTCTTTTAAGGCTGTGGCCTCTACTTTGACTTTTTTTCCCCCCTTTACTGTTGATATAAAATGCTTATATTTATTTTTGAAAATATGCAGTGAAATATCTGTTTCCTTGAAACTTCAACTATTAATGCATGGTTCCTGTGATCTCAGCCTGTCTATCTTCCGGCTCAGGTGTAATGTCTGACTCTTTAAGTACTTCTTGACTGTGTGCAACTGAGCAGAGCTGTTGCAGAGCTCCTTGCAACTTGTATTTATGAGAGTGTGCAATCTCTGCCCCATACAGCAGCTTGTGTTTTAGCAATTCCTTTTGTATTGCAATATTAAGCAGAATACAGCCAAAAAGTTTCCATTAGCATCTGATTGAATTCTTTGGCCTTAATTCAGGAAAACACTTAAATATGTTTTAATTAGGATTTTAAGCATACACTTAAAATCCAGTATGTGCTTAGTGGTGCCCTGCGTAAGAAAGACTGCTTTTTCAGACTGTTCTTTGGTTTTGTCTCTCTTCCTTCTCATGTTTTGTTTTCCACAAATATGTGCAAACTTCATCATTCTAGGCCTAGTGTTTTTGACTATGAAACATGAAGAAATTCTAAAGATTTAGATATTAAATACTTTCCTTAGTCTTCTGTTGCTTTAGGGGAACAACATGCCTTCCTTAGGATTTACGATAGAAAGATTCTGCTTGGGGTTTCTGAAGGTTGGGTCAGGTTTTTGCTTTCAGTGACACATGAATAATTGAGAGGTTTGCCAGCTGTTATTAAACCTACAGGAAAAGAATGTTTTGAGTCCTGCTAGTGTGTGCTGCAGTATTTTGTATTCAAATATAAAATTTCAGCAATGTGTCTGAAAGTAGAGGGAGTCAGAATTACTGCTTAGAGGCAACCTTTGAAAATGTAAGGGCTAAACCGACAGTGGCAGCAGTTGTGTACTTGGAACTGTGATGTTCAATGGGAAGAGGAGAAGGAAGGGAAGGAAGGAAAATACTCCCGCTTTGGAATAGGCTTCTTGCAGCATCTATTTCTGGTCTTTGATGAATGGTTGTCCTCTCAGTGTTGAGCTTGATTGGATCCAAGGCACCCAACTGCAAGTTACAATAAATGTCTAGGTACCTGCTACCTTGCTCTGCTGCCTTCGATTTTGAGCTCAAGGCAGAGGAAATGCAACTGGGAGAGCGGTTGTATTTCTGCAGAGAGGTGATTTATCTGTTATGTATGAGTTGTCTCTCAGTGTTCCTTAACCTGCACTAACTGTGGACAAAGCTGATTCCATCTACGTGCAAAGTCTGTGTAAGTCTGTACCAGCAAAGCCCTGTTAGTTTTTGCCAGCCTGCAATTGCTGTTGAAAAGCTGTTTGACACTGAGCATTGCCACATGGTCTGTAATAAAGAATTATTTCAGAGATTACTCAGCTACGAAAATTCTCTATAATCCATCATCTTTGAGTGATGTATAAATGAAATGGGGAAAAAAAGCAAACACCATTCTTCAGTCGTTCTTATTTTTATTTTGTTGTATTAAAACCCTCCTTGAAAAAGGTGGATTTTTTTTCCCAAGGTTTAAAGTAAGATGTGATTCCTCTGCCAGGCGATTCCTCTCCTCATTCTCCCAGTGCTTTCAGTAAATGAAAGCATTCCCCTCCAGAAGCCCTTCTTTTGCAGCAGGGCCACATAGCCCTGAATGCAACACTGTTAGCAGAACAGCCTGAACCATTTAGGTCAGTCTGGCTCTAAATGCTTTTCTTTTAAAATTCTCTTCCCTTGATTTCAAGGGATCAGTCCAAATGCTTTCCTTCAGCTTTTTGTCCACTTTCTTACAGGCTGTCTTGCAGTTTTCTTCCTTTTTGTACGGAAAAGAGAGAAGGTGACAGCATCTTGTGATTTGTGTTTTATAAACCCCAGGTATTCCGGATCAGTGGAAAGTTTATACAAACGTTTTGTTTCGATCCCTGCTGCTTTGTATCCTCTGGATTTTGAGTTCCACACTCAAATAAAACTAAAAAGCTTAGTGGAAAGCCTAGCCAAAGCTGAGAGATTTTGTCTTGCTCTATGCTGAGAGTGAATTTTCAGGCGGTTTTAGAACAAAATATTCTTGCATGCAGCACCTGCAAACTCTTTAACACTTTGCCCTAAATTATATTTTTGTAGCTCTCTTCATGGGCTCCAAGTTGAAGCTGTCCTTGCCTGGAAGCTAGGAAGAAATCCTTGCCTTGTGTAGTGCAAAGGACCCCATCGTTGTTATTTAACTTCTTCTTGGTGTTATGAACTATGAAGATTTTTATTATAAATGTCACAGTGTTGATTGTTGGAGGAGTTTATTGTGTTTCTGCTCCAGGAATTGTTTAATATCTCAAACTTTTATTAAAAAAAGAAAAATTGTAATTTCCAAGACTGGAGAGAATCTTCTTATAACACAAAACAGAAGACAAATAAGGTATACTCTTATCTAAGGGCTTTTTAATTCTTTTTCATATCCTCAGTGTTAGGTGGTTTAAGGAGAAAGACTTGGCCTTGCTCATTCACCTAAAGTCTCTTTCTGGTTTTCTGCTTCCCAAGATGCAAATGCACAACTGCATAGATCAGTGCCTAGCTGTATCTAGATTAACTTTTTACCTCCTGAATGTAAATGACCTGCTCACAGAAGCTCAGATTTTTGTGGCAAGAAAACTTGTAGTTTAATAATATCTGTGGAATTTAGGATACTGGGACCTTTAGATATTGTTGAGTAGACAGGGTTGAGCTTTCAAGTTTAGATCCAAACTCTTCCAAACACGAGAAGCATTTAGATGACTTGGAGCGGCTTCGCATCTGTTCTAGGGGCTGGCTGTGGCTCTCTGTAATTGAGTAGAAGTTGCTGCAAAGTAAATGGTGATGTTTGTCATGAAGTAAATGACTAAGAAGTTACTACAAAATGAAGTTTCTGGCCGTTGTCCTTGCAGGCAGGTTTTCATCAAATTTAACACCTTGTACAGCTGGCAGGCTTGACTCTTTGCACGGTGAGAACAACTCCTTGGTTTGACTTGAATTATGTAGTGAGGCTAGAAAGTCTCTGAAATGTCACCCCCCTTTTTTTTTTGTTGGTTCCTCAGAAATGACTCCCTCTGCCCAGGTAGCCTGCCTGTTTCCCTGCTGCCTCCACTTCCAGGGCAGGATCATCTTTCGGAGAAGTCATTACAAGTCTCTCTTTCCTCAGGAATAACATCTTTGTTGCTCATAGTTCTAGAGAGCTGAACACATGGAATTTGGACTGAAATCTAGGCATTTTCTGATATTTGGTCCAGCTTGCCCAAAAGGTCAGCTTTTACATCTGAATTTCTGGTTTCAGTTTGCACTCACCTGCTTTATTTATTTGTTTTTGTCTCACATCCTGTCCTTCTGTGGAGGGTAGGGGAGAATTTTCCAGTGCTGCTTATACTATATATGTGGCTGCTTAGTCACCTTTGAATTTAAAAGCTGGTGAGCTCTGAATCAGACAGTTTTGCATCACCCTGAAGGACAGTGAGCACCAATGGCCTTTTATCAACTCAGGAAAAAATCTGCATTGTCCAGTGTTTGCACCCTACGTGTAAAGAGTTCGAAACATTAGGAAAGCAAAATACTGATCCTCACGGTACTCTTCTGGAGAAGGCCATTGTTCCTTCTTTGGAAAAGGAGACACAAGAAAATTATTACCTCAAGAAGTTACTGCTACTTAATGTTAGAACCAGACTAGAGAGCGTAAGACCTCCACACCTCCCTATTTTCTCATGAGGAAGAATTTAGAGGAAGAACCAGAGGTAAAAGAACTTTGAACCAGTACTTTGAACCACTCATGTATTTCAGGTTAAAATTGGGAGGTAGAAAGAGAGAAGGTGATGCGTGGGTACAAGTCATTTTTGGGTCTATAAAATCAGACCTGCTTTAAATCTAACTTCCTCTGGAACAGAAACTGAGTAATTTCAGCACAGTTTCACATGTAAACTTGTCAAGTTAAATTCTATGTTGATTTGGGTATTTATGGTTTTGTGAGATGCCAATGAAGGAGCTGCAGTACAAGAAATCCATTGCATGATACACAGTGCATGCACAGTCGCCAGGTTTGCTAGAGCAGATCAAGCTAGTTCAAAGCTTTAAGGATTTGGAGAAGAAAGGTAGTGTAAAACAAACCATAGCCAGTTATCCTTAAGAGACCCTTAAGGAGTAGTCAGTGGCAGAAGAATGTTGTTGAATTAACAGCCCCACTACTGACGGCGCTTCTCGAGCTGGTACATGTTTTGGTGAATACACGAATCAGACAGCGCTGCCAGAGGCAGTTACCTTAACTGCCACGGTGCCTGCAGAAGCTCCTTACCACAGAGGCATTTGCATATTAGCATAGGCCTAAACATGAAAGAGTTTGCCTTGGATTCGGATGTAATTGGGCAACTGCTCTTCAGCCTGTCACAAACTGCTCTGCTACTGCACTTTGCTCTGACTCGCAGGCTGCTCGCGCTGAGCTGCTTCTGCCTTTGTCCCGGGAGCTCTGTGTCCAAGTCCTTCCCAGAGAAATCCAGCATTGCCCCAGCTCCAGTCCCCATTGGTAGCAGTGGATGCCTTAGCTCCTGGCCTCCTGTCGCATGCCTGGATGTGACTATGTGCTCGCAGCCTGTTGCTGCTTCCCTTGTGATTTCCCACAGTGTTTGCTCCTACACCACCATCGTGACCTGAGGCACACTCTCCTGTGGCAGGCTTGGTTTCCCACACCCTGGCCCAGCTATTTACTCCTCAGGGAAGGAGCAAAGAGCTATTCAGTCATGGAGCTGCAGAAATCCTAGGGGCACACGTCTGTTCTCTTGAGTGAAGCATAATTTGCTTCTCCTTAGTTTTTTTTCAAAATTAAATCAATGGAATTCCTTCCTAATGCTATTAATTTTGCACTCGGACATTGAACACCGCCATGGAGACTGCATTGTGGTGTCTTGAGAAAGACTTTGGAATAAGCAGTCATGGTGGAGACCAAGGAAAATACATGGTCCAGTGAATTTTATTAGCAAGTGTAGGAGACAGTGCAAAAAGCTGCTGGTTGCAGCAAACAATCTAGAATTTCTGCACAATTCCAGCTGGTTCTCCAGAAGCCATCAGCTTTTTTCCACTGCTGCCTGAATATGCAGTTTGTTAGATGGAAGAATCTTAAATATCAGTTTTCTCAGTTGTGTTCACTTGAGTCAAACTGAGATGCAGAAATGATTTAGGTCTCTAAGTTACTTCACAAAGAGAGCAGGTTCTTTGAAATGCTGAAGTACCTGAAATCCTGTGCCATTATGAACACTTTCCTAAGGTTTAATATCCCTTAGGGTGCCACAGCCTCTTTTTCTTCCCCTGCAATCATAGTTAAAATAGTGAATCCAAATGGCTGAATAAAGCTCTTGAAATTTTTGATCTTTTCAGTAGATCAGCAAAAGAGAGCAATAATGCCCATAGACCCCAGCTTATTTCTAGTGGAACCATTGGAGCACTCTTTCTCTGACCACAAACTTCCCAATTAAATACAAAATAAAAAGTACATCCCTAGGTTTGAACAGACTTCTTTATTTCAGGGATTTCACTCTTCACAGCACCTTGGTTTGATTTACTCGTGTGTTGGCACAAGATTTGCCAAACGCCCTGTGGCACACAAGATAACAGGCTTCTACAGTGGTGTCCTGTGCATATATTTGCACTCCTTGTGCACTCTGCCAGGAGTGAGGTGTTATCCCTAAAGGTGAGAAATTAGCTGAACTGTAGTTTTGTGGGTTGGTGATTTGTTTGGACAGTCTCAAATGCTGTAATTTCTGTGCTAGGGAAAGAGAAAGCCAAAGGCGGATGTGTCACGCTGTTTTCTCAGCACAAAAATGACTCCTTGCATTTTTCTCAGTTCATTTTCCATCCTGAATCCTAACTTTCAAAGAGGTTTGTAATGATTTATATTTCCAAAGCAAGTACACTCCAATTTAAGTGAGTTGGGTAAGTAAATAGAAACTTGTCACATAAGTTCCCATTTTATTAGGGAAATACTGACTTAACTCTATTTCCTAGTGAAAGGAGTGGAAATAGGACAGTGCCACAGAAATTCCAGAATACCTTGAGCCACAAGATTTTTTTTCACCAATAGCAAAGAAACTTGGCTGCTTTATATCATGTCTCTTCTTCTCTCAAATTAGTATCAGATCAGACATGTTTGGAAAACAATCAAGTACACTAATATGTTTTTTCTGCTTCTTTATGGACTCTCTGCCTGTATCTCATGGGCTACGTGTGTGTATTTCTGCTGATACGTTTTGTGGCAGAACCATGCAGGATAACCAGATTACTGACTAGTAACTTATTTGGTAAGGTTGTGTGTTTGAATAGGCACCAAAGCTCCTGGTAGGTTTGGAATATTAGGAATATTTCTGGAAGAAATAGATTAATGGCCAGAGTGCAGGTTAGGCTAACATGGGCCCACAACAAATGCAATTCAGTATGTGAAAATCTCTGCAATATATTGTTAATGTATTCCTATGGCATGTAATACATATAATTGACAGATGTTCATTCTCTGTTACTCTTGTATACATTTCTGAGTGTGAAGTCATGGAGAAACAAAAACTGCTGGTGCCTTGGAGGGAATGTTTGTTTCAGCAGCTGGGTGTTTTGTTTGGGGATGATTTATGCTCTCCTCTTCTGCAGCCACTACTTCTATAGGGGATGATAGCTGAACCTCACTTAATGCTTCTAAGTTACTGAGGACTTGCTATATTCCCTAAATGGGCTTTAGTTCCACCTAATAATGCTGTCTGGGTCCAGTTAATTTGTGCTTTCCTAATAGTTTTCTGCTCGTTTTGTAAAAATTATTGCTGTATTGCTTGGACTGCCACACTTGTGTGCAACCCCAGTTACTACTGCAAGCACTGTGGCAATTACACTTACTGTGATTGCACTACATGGTTATTACAGACCTGCTAATTTGTCTTGAGCAAAGAGGTTTTTTCCAAAATCCCTCCTACCCCAAATTCAAACTCTGTTGAGCGTTATATGCACTGAGATAAGGCTACTTGGTTACCTAAGAACAGCCAATACAGAGAAATACAGAAATCCACACCTGACGTGTTCAGAGAAAGGCAGGTGCTGCCATAACATGGCAAGAGAAGAAACTTCTGTTAAGAATGGTGTATAAAGCATGCTAGGATCTCTAAAATCATGCTGTAGTTTAGGACAGAATTACTGTGCCCCTGTGAAGCTGGCAGAATTCGTTAAGTATTAAACAATGTAAACATGTGATGGGCAGTCTCGTGATGCTCTTAGTAGCTCTGTGCCTCTTGAAGTGGAAACACTCCTGTGGTCCTCACTTTCCAACCTGCAATGTGTTCAGAAAAGCTCCAGTGCTGCAGGACAAAGGGCTATGATTTGTAGAGGAATTAAACAGGGAAGTCCCGATGGGAATTCTGGCATATCCTAAACCTGCTTTGTGCGACTTCTGCAAGGCGCTCAGGAGCAGGCTGAGCTCAGGCTG
>JAUBOD010000560.1:527389-538956 GCA_032353885.1 Nothura maculosa
TTTCCCCACTTTGTTAGCAACGTGCAGCTTCAGTTTGATCCAGGAGAGCACAGAGTTTGCTCCACACCTCCAGAGTGCCTTGTGGTAGGTGCCCAACAAGCTGAGTGCTGATTGATGACAGTAGGAGTGCCCAGCTCTACCCGATGGAAGAATTCTGCTGTAACCGACGTTGCAGAAGTGTCTGAGGGAATCTGACACCACATTTACTTCTTAGTTAATGGCCTCTTGATTTTTTGCTCAAGGAAGGACTAAATCTCTTTGGCTCTGCAGCCTTGCAGAAATAAAGGATAATTTTTGGTTTATTCCAAAATAAGCACTCTGTACATACATGTGGCCTCTTTTCAAGGGAAGTGTACTGATTGAAGATAGTATTTAAACATGTATTTAAGCAAGTGTTTAACTACCACTGAAGTCATGGAACTAAGGACACACTTAATTCCCATCCTCAGAAGGAGCCAGAGAGGAGGATTTGCTGGGCAAGACTCTGCCTTTTTACAGTCGCTTTTTAAACAGTGTAACAAGGTGTCTAGGATGTTGTTAATACTGAATGATTCCTGAAGGGCTCATCAGAAACTGAAATCTAAATTCAGAGGCATTGCTCAAGTTTAATGTCAAGGTTAAAGAACATTTACAGCCCTACAGCTAGCAGTGCTGTGGAGTTCCTGGTTAAAGAGGAGGCCAAAATTGTGAAAGAAAAAAACTTAGAATTAGCTGTCATGATCTTGCTGTTCCTTTTGCTTTGCAATTTTTAAGCTTGCAGAATTAGTTTGTTTTGAACGATGAGCAGTAGGAAGATCAATGAGCTTAGATCTTTTTTCTTTTGCAGAAAAAGACACTTAAATACAGTAGCTTTTCTTTAAAATATAGGGCATAAACAAAATACATGATGGCACAGTGCAGAGCTTATCTTGGCGCGGTGCTGAGATGACTGCATTGCCGACAGCTTTTCACACTTGTGAATAATGTGATCATTGCAAATTTGTGCCAATGCAAACTGCACACGCCACCGGAGGGGCTGTGGGGGTGCAAGTGTGTGTGTGTGCACTCTAGTTTTGCCAGTCCCTTCTGCTTCAGCAAACTTTTAGTACCTGGTGGAGGGAGAGGCTGCCACAAGAGCCTCTAAGGAAAAACGAGGCAGCAACCAGGAGTTGCTGGAAAGGAAAGAACTTGCTTCCCTGTTCTTAGCCCTCCCCATCCTTGCCCATTCCCTTCACTTGCCTTGAACTAGTTTTGATATTCATCCTAGTGCAAGGTAAGACAGCTCAATCCAGTAAAATGGAAGATAACCTGGCAAGAAGGAGGGAAAAAGAAGGGAAAAAAAGGGAGACTTTTTTCATTGCTGCTAAATGATTTTTCTTACCTCTCAATTTGATAACCAAGAGAGCCAGGAGTGACTCCTAAGGATCGTGGGTGCCAACCTTTCCCTGTCTGGTTTTGGGTGCATATAGGCCCATCCAGCAGCTCTGAAGGATGGAGCAGTAGGGTGTGATAAGTGTCTTGTGTATTTGTTGTCGGCAGTATTGCAGGTTTTAAGCACCTTAGCCTAAGTGTAAGGCTAACCAAGGTTATCTTATCTGCCAGGTCTGTGTTTGTTGTGGTGGTCGTAAATGCCCAGTCCCAAAGGTGCAACCCTGTGATTAACCTGGACAAGCTGATGTTAAAACCTGCTGAAGTTTACCTAGGACTTGCAATCTATAACAGAAGAGCACATTGGACATCATTATGGGGGCACTGAGGGACTTGAACTCCTATTGAGGAGCTGAAGATTTGACTTGAGAGCTTTTCAAATGGTTGTGGTTGATGTCCATAAGGCTGTCAGAGACAACTCTGAACCCCAGTGAACCACCATGCCAGCTTACAGAGAGGTGTAGCCTGACAAGAGTGGGGAGAAAGAGCTGAGGCCTTGGTAAAGGCTGCGGGCTGTAAATGGCATCAGACTCGTGGTGGTTTATGCCAGGCTGCCTTGAGAAGACCTCGTGGCCATGAAATGGCACCACTGCATTGTGGTGCTTCCATGAGCTGATAAAGCTGATGTGGGATCTTGAATTAATGGAGATTGGGTCATATCGTGCAACTTAGTGTTAGCAAGCAAGAAGGGAGGAGCAGGGGCTGAAACAGGAGAGGATTCTTCTTCTAGCAGTGGTGAGTTGTAAAGTTCTCAGCAGCATCATGAAACCACATCCATGGAGTGGCCTATAAGATTCCCTTCTTCCTTCCTTTGCTGTGTAAGATACAGCTGAAAACAGGGCATTAGTTTCAAAGATAATATTTATGGGGTAGAGTTACTTCTCAGCACTAAAATTGGCTCCTTGTCTGATGAAGTAATGAGGAAATTATCAAACTGTTATTCAAACTATTCTGTGATTCTGTGGTTCTGTGATTCTCCTGCTGTGAAGAAAATGATACTTTTAAAAGAGTTGTCAACTTGGTCATCTAAGAAAGAAGTTCTTTGAAAAGGTAGTTCTGTTGTAGGTGATTGTATCACTCTGCATGTTACTTTGCATTTCATTTTTCTAGCATGAAAGATGTGCTGTTTGCAATATTCCTTTTATTTACTGTGGGTATTTCAGAATGTTCTGTGTTTGGAATTTGCTAGGGGTTGGAGTGGATGTCTGCCCACTTACCAGTCCCCATGTGAGCTGCTCCCTGCCTCCTGGTAGCTGTAAAAATTCATTTCCATCCCTTCTCCCTGTCTCTTTGCAGGTTATCTTGACAAATCAAATTACCACACGGCTGAGCAGTGGCCCTGCAGCCCAGGCAGACCTGGTGTCTCCAGCTGATGACTTGTCCCTGTGTGACGGTAAGAGATCCCTGCTGTTGGAGCTGGAACTCTATCCTGACCCAAGCACACACCGTAACTCCCGGCTCCGTTGACGTATGGGGGCCTGCGAGAGTGGGGATATCAAGCCCCACATAAAACATAGAGAACAAAGTGATTTATCAATTTTGTTGAAAATTAAAAGAGAGAGAGGGGAAGCACATTAAGTGGAAGGCACTGATACTTCCTAAGGGCTGGGAGTGAATTTTCAAGCCAAGTTCTGTAATATGCCGTTCAACACTGCTCATTCACATACATTGGGAGCATGTTTTTTTATCCATCTCCTGGAGCTACTGCTAGAGTTAATAGATAGGCGAGGCTGCAGGTTTGATCTGATAATTATCAGTAAGGTCACAGAGAAGAAACTGGCCACAGATGAAAGAGAGCAAACATTTTCTCCTGTCTCTTGTACTGTGCCACTCAGTTTTCACATACAGTGCCTCAATACAGCATGAATGTAATACGAGCTTCAGTGTGATGCTGTGCTCTACATTACAACTCCAGGCTTCTTTCTCTGTTTCTGTACTTGTCTCAGAGCAATGAACTTTGTATAGAATTAGAGACAAGCATTACATGTTTTGGCAGGAAAATGAGCATTAACGTTGCCAAGAAAAAAAAAAAACTTAATTCTGAATCAAGTTTTGCACTGTAACATAGTAATTTCAGCTTTCCCAGATGCAAAGAGTATTGTACCCTTGGTCAAGTATAGATGCAGAGAAGCTTGTCATATAGAGGGTTCAACTCATGTTTAGGCCCCAAGTAGCATAAAGATCTGAAGTGGTAAATTGGGCCAGAATGAAACCTGTACAAAATGGATGCCTTTGTTTAGCTTCAGAACAAGAACAGCACGAACAAATTCTTGCCTAATCTAACACATAGCCTAAGAAACTTCTCTCAAAAGCACAATCAGAAACAAGAATAAAAGCCACTGTAGCATTCTGTTTCTTTCTAATAACATATCCAATCTGCAAATACCATTTTTGTTTCTGCCTAAGAAAAGATTATCTTCAGGTGCCCTGTCAGTGCAAAGTTGTTCACCTCTGACAAAAAGAGGAATTTCACACTCATACAACATTTGATTTCCTGTTTATGTTGCTATCAAAAAACAGATATGTAGGCACTGTTTTTATATAAGGATTATTGATCTCTCCTGAAAAAATCCCCCCTAATTGATTCCGTATTAGGTGTTCAATCTGGCAGTACTAATCTTTTGGGAGTTTGGGGTGCCCTCAGGAGTCCCTCATGAAATAGTCTTCCAGCATTAATGTGATATTCAACATATTTACTCCCATTTTGCAAATGTGGAGTTTTTACATATGTTCCAGAGTCAGGAATAAAAGCCAAATTTATGGCTGGGTCCTTACCTCACTCTTCCTTTTCACTCATCACCAACTTAAGTTGAATTTGAACCAGTGACCTAGATGTGAAAGGACCTATAACACATTATTAGTCCTATAAGCAACCAAGATCTCTTAGTTTGCATATGTCTAATATGTTATCTTAATCATATCTGAAATCGTTGTCTCGTCACTGTAAATGGTGTGCTAAAAAGATAATCTTTTCTTGGGCAGAGACAGAATTGATGTTTGCAGAGTGGACATGTTATTAGAAAGAAACAGAATGTTACAGTGGCTTTTATTCTTGTTTCTGATTGTGCTTTTGAGGGAAATTGCTTAGGTCGTGTGTTAGACTTAGGCAAGAACCCAAGCTGTTCATTTGGTGTGTGTCAGTGAGTTAATCTTACAAACAAGGTGCACAGACATGGTCAAGCTGTTCCAGACTCCAAGTTTGTCTTCTGCAAAATTATAATGCGGTACGTAACAGCTTGCATCCTATAAACATGTTGTTTTTTCTGTGAAAATACAAAAGGCTTCAGAAAAGCAACACCGAACCCAATGCCTCACTGCCAAGGCAGTGATAGAAGAACTGTTAGTTTGCGCTGTGTAACAAATGTTTCACTAAATTCCCTGATTTGTGCAGATTTTTACTTCAAGACAGAAGGAAAAATACCAGTGTATAGATTGCTGCAAATAAAGCAGTAAGTGCAAAAGCTGCTGTAGCTAAGGGTTGAGGTCCTTGCTTTAACTTCTCGCCAGTGCCATCATCTGAAAGAGTTAAGACTATTGGCTTTTGCAGTTCTAAAACTCACAGGCACACTTCTTCACAAGGAGCTGGGCTCAGTTTTCACTTGCTCTGTTGATTTGCACCAGCCATACTGGTTTTTGTACTGGGTCTTAGTGAAGAGCTTCTTTAGTTATAAATAACGAGTCAGTTCTTACACCAGATATGCTAAGCAGACTGGATAAAACTAGTCCTCAATATTAGCTGACTTAAAATGCCATTTATATAGGAAATTCATCTATGAGGTGGGATTATTATAAGAGACCTGTTCCTACATAGCCTTCTTACAAGCCCTGTCATCAGAGAGGAGAGACTGAAACATGATCTAAGTGCCAGTTTCCCTTTGTACTTGCCCTTGTTTCACAAATACTCCTCTGTAAAACTCCTGCTGCTCCTCCATCTGTAATAATTAAAGAAATAATTTTAAACTACTTATTAAGCACACAGTAGAAATAGTGTAAGCACCCACAGCAAAGTATTTTGTGTAATTGCTGATTGGTGTTTTTAAGTGTTATCTGTGCTTGTGGCTGCTACTTCTTGTTATATTTGCAAATTTCAAATGATTGGGTTGTGCCTAATAGAAAGGATCTAGAAGTGAATTTTAAGGTGATGTGGCTGAGTGTTAGCTGGAAAGTGAGACATGTTTCATAAGTGTTAGGCTCGGACCTGCAGGTTAAGCAAATTGAAGCAAATTGAAGCAAATCGTGTTATGGTGCAAAGAATTGGAACAATATGACTTGAGATCCCTTCTCGTTCCCCAGCATCTATCATGTTAATGCATCTCCCAGCTGCAAGCTCAAACTTGCTGTTGTGGACATCAAAGACAAACCCCATTTTCTTAGGAAAAGGTCAGGAGTGTGATGTTATGAACAAGAACAGAATCCTCCTCCCAGCATGTGCAAAGTATGAGGCAAGAAAAGAAATCATCTCAGGCTTCTTCGGTCTGAGCTAACACTTTCAAATATTTGTTTGGAGAAGTCGGAATTATTTTGTTTAATGTTGTCTGTAAACTTCTGCCCGCTCCGGAGAGTACGGCGTTCAGTCTGCCACCGTTGGCGTTCATCAAACTTTGCCATAGCATTGTATATTTTTAATGCATGGTGTGAGCAATGAGCTTGGTCTGACCTTTTCATTTTTGTTGCCGTGGTCTTCTAAGCTGCTGGGCCGAACTAGGCTTTTGTATTGTGGAAACTGAAGCAAACTAAGCTTCCCTAATGTCTCCCACAACCAAATGTTTCTACTTTTAGTCTAGAGGCTTTAGTCTATGGAATAAAGTGGAATGTTTGGAGCTGGGACCTCGGCATCTATTCTTTCCTTTGACTTTGGTTTTCTATCAGACTGTGATCAAGTTACTTTACTCTTCAAGCCTGTCTCAGTTTTCCTGTTTTTAATGTGGGGATTTGTTTGTTCTTCACAACTACTGCTTTATATTTGAAGAGGTTCCTGTGGGGAGAATAATGTCTTGACCTGCTGCTGGCCCTGGAGTAAAATCCTTCTGTTGATAATTCCCTTTCCCTGCTCAAATTCTTCCTCCCCCAGTTCTGGTGCTGTATCCAGAGAAGTGACTGAAGGGAATTAATAAAAGCACTCAGGGGCCCTGAAAAACTAGTAGTTGTTGGTTGTTTTGATTGATTGATTTATATGCCCGTGTTTAAGGTTAGCCCTGCAGATGACTTAAAAATGAAAAAGAATATTTTCTAAGAATACATACCTATACATATGTAGATCTAAATATATCTGTTTTTCAGGAACTGTGAACTTATGAGCAGAGCAGCTATTAAAGGAGGTTCTCAAACACTTTCTGCTTGCAGTTTTACAGTCAGTACAAAGTAATGCTTGTCCTGATGAAGTACTTCAGCATGTTAAGAATTTAAATGTATAAGAAAGAATCATAACATTTTGACAGGCTTTAGGCTTTTGGTATTTTAGCTGCATGCTCTGTGAAACCTTTTACTGGCTGGTTTGCACAATTTTGCTTAATAGAGGAGGTAGTTTGTCTTGGGTTAGAGAAACACTAATGTTATTTGATTATAGTAGTTTTTAAAATGAGACATTTTATCAATTATGATGATGTCCTTTAACAGGAATCTGATTTTCTGAAACCCAAGTATTTGGAAATAGTAAATATAAGTTATTTTATCATCATCATATAGAAATAAATGGGCCTGTTTATAAAACTAGGATAGTCTCCTCCATTTGGTGTAGTGGAAAAAAGGTCATTGCCGTGTGTGCCCTTGTGAGACCCAGCAAGGGCTAGTGGATTTTAGTTGTGTGCAAAGGGAATATGTACAAATAACATTCTAGCCAAATTATTTGGGGGATGAGTTCCAACAACTAAGCTGTGTCTGGGCATACAGTGAAGTACTGAACTGAAATTGAGGTGCCTGAGTGAAGAGTGAGGACTAAAACAGAGTCCTGAAAAGGTAATGGAGTTGTGTGTTTGTATTATAGCTTAACTTGGTAGTGAAGTGTTCAAACAGATCTTTTGCCCTCGCCTTTCATGATGATGTGAGGTATCATAGGGAGATTGCCCCTAATTTTCCTCTGCAGTGTGAATCACTCTTTCCCACCTGATGAATCAGCACTCAGGTCCAAGACCAGTGGCCCTCTGATGCTGGGGTAGCAGAGCTCAGGGAGTCGGCAGGGTTAGCTAGCCCTGCAGGCTGAGCCCTTGGAATATGCCTTTTGTGTAGGAGGAGTTGGCAGAGCAGCTCATTACCTCTCGTTACCTTCCTTTCAGCTCAGGTGAGTTGTGTGGAGCAGCTTGAAGAGCTTCTTTCTAATCATCTTTTTGTGCTGCTGGATTTCTTGTCTGAGCAGTGTCACCATGCACACTGTGATCCCCTGTACCAGTCATCTGAACTGTACTGTGGGAGCCTCTTGTTCCTTCAGTCTGTCTTTGTCTTTCTGAGTTACTTCTCCAGCTTTACCACCTTCACTGGAAAGATTCAGGGCCCACATAACACTGAAAGGTGAGGAAAGAAGCTCATCTTTCTTGGCTCTACAGGGGTCAGGATAATATGTAGTACATACACTTCTGGATAGGTAACTGATGGACCCTGAAAACGAAGAGACCTTGATAAATCTCTTGAATTTGTGTTGGAGGGAAAAATGAGTCTGCCCAAAGCAGCAGCAGGGTTCCTTGTGCTTGCACTGTGCTTGTGTAACTCTGCCCTCCTGGCAATGGTGCAGTCTGCAACTGAAAATGTGTAAGTGGAAGAAAAGGAAGAAAACCCTGTTAGCTGTTGAGAATGCAGCAAGGAAGTTTGCCATCATTAGAAGGCCTGGAGCAGATGATATAACCATTGGGGAAACGATACTGTGATTGTGTCAACCAGATGCAGGGCTGTGGTGGTGTATGGAGCAGTTAGATTGCACGATAACAGAGGTCATGTCATCCTGTACTAATTTTGATGCTATATTTCAACAAGTGGGAAGTAGTGACATAAAACATTCAGCCAAATTTTAACGGCTTTTTAATCAAAAGATGGATCTCAGTGTAACAGTATTATAGGAACTGTATGTGTATACAGTAGTTTCAAGCTGAATGACACATGCTTGGTTGTTTGATCTAGACTATGGAAGGGTACCAAACTGTCAGCAGGAGCACTCAAAGCCCTCTGTATATCAGTTTAAGAGAATCTGCATTCCTCATTTCCTAATTGCTATGTTAATAGAATACCCAGTTTTACTGCTTTGTTGTGGTTTCTTTTTGAAGATGTGACATGACTTATAATCATTAATCAACAATTTGTAATCCAAAAACCCTTCAGGTACATGTGCTGGGGATCACTCATCTGTATAATCAGAGGCATGATAACAGGAATGCTTGCAGTCACAGCTGAGTGCTCAGGAGTTACCACCTCCCTGCTGCTGAAAACTTACCTCGTGGAGACAGTGAGGCTCAGTGCATGCACTGCACTTCCCAGTACAAAATAAAATGGGTTTGTGTAGATCACTGCTGCCCACACTAATTTATTCCTCTTTTTCTTTGTACTCTGATAAATTGAGAGCGTGCAAGGGTCACTCGCTGTCTTTCTGTGGATGGGGCATAGCTGTAGAGCGCTGTAACAAGACTGCAATTGGTCATCTCTTCATACCCTAAAAATGTTTTAAAATAAAATAAACTAACTCATATTTCACCGTGGCTGAATATAGAAACTATGTTCTAATATAGATTGGAATTTAGCCTTTTGTTTATGCCATAAAAGTACCATTAAGTGACCTAGTTATTTAATGGCAGTAATTCCTTTCCTGCCCACCCCCATCCTGTGCAGAATAAAAAGGACTGAACCACATTTTAGCTGTAGTCCTGCAGCTCAGTGGCTTCTATCAGAAACACAAGCCACGATCTGGCTCGAGTTACGTGGTGCAGCTCTATTCTGTACTCCAGTTGTTGGCACTCCTGCCCTATACTAACAACTTTCAAATTACATTGTGAAGCTGAATCCAGGGGTAAGATGCAGCATTTGTCCCTGGGCACGACGATCAGGCAAATTCTGTCTGATGCTGTTCTTAATATCCTGGCTTTTCCTTAAATCAAGGACAAACGGAGACTGGGGAAAAAAAGAACCTGAATCCTTATTATTCAGTTGCATGTCCTATGGAATTTTATAGTAGCAGCTGAGGTCGTCTTTCGTGGTGGGAATCGGAGGGATTGGAATGATTCTGGTGGATGGGACCACATCAGTATGGAGGAACTCTGGCTTGCGGCGCTGCATGAAACCTAGGGCTCCAGTTCGTGACTTGAACCATTTAAGCATGGCCCTAGATGGAGGTGTTACACAGGAGGAGAGGCCCGGAAAAGAGAGTGGAGAATGATTTCTGAGGCTCAGGCAGAAGTTCTAGTTTCAGTTCCAGCTGGATTTCCTCTGGATTTACGGCAGGATGTTTGAAAAAGTGGCTCCTTGTTAATCTCAGGCAGCCTCTGTGATTGATGATTCCCCTTAATCGTAAAAAGAGCGTAGTGGTGTTTCTGCTTAATTTGTGTGTATTTCCTGCTTTATTATTGTAATAATGATTTATTGTCTTAACTGATGCAAGTTTTATAATCCATTAGCTTTTTTGGAGGTTGAAGCTGGGTGCTCTTGCATGTGAATGAACTTCTTCCCAGTGACAGTCTGCTCCTAAAAGGTTAGATTCAAATCCAAACATAGCATGATAATAAAAACACAGTGTATAGCATATGGTATCTTCATTTAGTGAAAAAGGCAAGCTTGAGCTTGAGCAGATTTTGCATTGCCTGGGCAAAATCCATTTAAGTTGGATTCTGCTTGTCTTCTCATAAATAGCAAAATATAATAACTAACTAACTAAAGGAGTGCTCAGAGGAGGACAACATGAGTGGTCATAACCTTCCGCAGAAAAGTGAAGGAAAGGAGAAATGCCTGGGGGCTTCCTTAGAGGAAGGCTTGGTTTGTACTGATTTCTCCTCCTAAAATTTCCTGTTGCTGCTCTAGTCTCAAGAGCTGGTGCTTAAGCAGGTGAGCATCATCTCTTCAAAGGAAGGATAGAAGAGGCTCCACTATGGCTATTCCACTACTCACTCTGCAAAACTTTGCTAGGAAAAGGCCCCAAGCAGCCGCTGAGCAGCCATGGTTCCCTGGGAGTAACTGGAGCTGTGCGGATACCTGGCAGGGGAGCTGTTGTTGCAGCCTCACGCGCGGGTGTGTAATGGAATAGCATGAGCTCATGGAGGCCGGACATCACGAAGACGTTCCAGAGCGTGAAATCTTAGCCCAGCTGTTCCCAAATCATTCCCGCTGGTGCCTGTTTCCGCAGGCGGCCCCGCCGCGGCCGAGCGCGGCATCCCCGACACCGGCACAAACAATGGAGCCCCTGTGGGGCCCGCGACCCTGCCCGGGGTTGTGCCCCCCGGCTCGGGGGTCGCCGGGTTAGCCTGCCAGATAGCCCCGCGCGGGAGGCGCTCCTGGGCCCCGGCCCGGCCAGCGCCACCACAACAAATGCCTTTATATCCCACAGTAATTTGTAGGCCCCCGCCGCCGCCGCTCGGAAAGCGCAGCCTATTAGATGTGACATGTCGCTTTGGTGCATCAGGGACATCTCGGGGAGCAAAAGGTCATGGTCCTCCCACGCTGCCTCAGCCTTTCCTCACGGAGTGGCCTCTTTGTCGGCGCCGCCGTTGGCTGCCATGAGTGCAGCGCCCATGAGGCGCGGCCGCCATGACCAGGGCACCGCAGCTGCCGGCGGCACTTCTGCCCCGCTGCCCTCCTGCCCCGCGGCCCCTTCCCCAACCGGCCTCAGTGCTCCTGGCCTCCCTTCGGGGACGGAGGAGCACGGCTGGCTTTGCTCGAGGGAGGAAGGTTCTGGTGGAAGCCATTAGAAGTCACGCAGGACACTGTTTGTGGAGGCCGTCCAGATCTATCCTCTGTTATAAAGTTGTGATTCTGTACATATAGATGGGAGCATAAACTTACAGATGTGCTGATGGAGAAGCCAGTACAAGGTGGCCTCGTGGTTGCTGCTGTAGTCTGCAAAATTATTGTCTTTGAAGCTAGAGAGCACCATGCAGGTGACCTCATGTAAAATGTAACGTTGAAATGCCCTAATTAAAGATCTGGTTTTTGTGCTTTGCTTTACAGCAATGTTGAATCGAGTTTGCAAATCA
>JAUBOD010000560.1:541125-553062 GCA_032353885.1 Nothura maculosa
GATAAGATCAATCCTAAGCTGCTGTGTCTTTTGCTGTACTATTGTTTATGTTATTAAATATGACATTGTGCCTGCCCTTGGCCTATAGTCACGTCTCTCAGCTGCAGTGAACACATGCCCTGAGTATTGAATTTTTGGTTCCAGTCTTCAACATCTACTGCTGAATGATCTTTCAAAAAGCCCACCCAGTTTCCTTTTATCTCTCTGTTCCCTCTGGCTTTAAACTTTAAACTGATAAGATGGATGCTTTCTTTTATGAGTTGAAGCAGTGGTTGTCATGTTTAAGAGTTAATTAATATTTTAATTTGCTGTTAGAAGACTGCTACCTGTTGAAAGGTAAGTGACTAAGAAGATAGGCCTGCAAAATTTTTGATCTAAATTAGAAGTCAGTAAACCTGCTCCTATAAGAGTTCAGTGAGAATGAAAAACAAGGGAAATGTAGGATAAAATTAAGTGTTTTCAAACTATATTGGGCCCTTCAGTGTCCTGAGCTGCATCTCAAGAGGAAGAGGTCTCAGTGGATTCAGGACCTCATGATCTTCGGGGTCTCTTGTTCGCTCCATTGACTGTTCAACCAAGATGACAAACCAGCTCTGTCTTTGCTCAAGTCCTTTTCCTCTGGGTTAGCAGGAGATAACTCTTACTTGGAAAACTTACTTTGATGAGCTGGTTGTGGCCTTCCCACTGGTAGGGAATCTTGGGGCATGTAGGAGTCTTGGGGATGCCTTTCCTAAATGTTAAGAGGTATTTACATGCAAAGGGGGGAAGAGTCATTCTGAGCAAGGCAAAATGCAAACAGCAGGACAGCCCATGCAACTAAGAACAACTGTGAGACTGCTACAGCTTCAGCCCAGGATTTTGCTGCTGTTCTTTTGTATCATATCAAAGGTGGCAGAAATTCACCTATAGTTTGATGTTGAAAAGGATGAAATTAAATGAATTTTACACAAATACATAAACTGCAACTGACAGCATCTATAGAGCCACTGATTTTCAGCAGACTTTAACATGAGAATATATTTCTTCCTTGCTTGGGCTGGATTTTTTTTTAATTGCGGTTTCAATGAAAATAAGTTTTTCATCAAGAGTGACATGTTTTGTGGAGATGTGTTTGGTCTGATAAAATAAATATCTTCAAGATGAGAGAGGAAACTGGGCTGAGGCTCTTGATTGGAAAGATAATCCAGGCAAAATAACTTTGGGATTTTTTTCTGAATGTTTCTTTTTCTCTCCCTTTCCTCCCTCCCACCCAAGGTCATGTTTTTGCTGCAACCTTGAAGAACCACAGTGAAAATGAAATTGTTTTCTAGCCAGCTCTATCTTAGCTCCATATGAAATTGTGGTGCTTGTCATCTATTTTACACGGGTACCTGTGGTAGTGGGGAACAGTATCCTATCTTTTGATTAACAATTGCCCGTCAGTGTTGAGTAATCACTAAACTTCAGCAATTTAATTGCTACTAGCGTGTTAAAGCTGCAAAGCTTAACAGCTCTTTCTAGTTATGATAAAGTTGACTTGAACCTGCAACCTTTTTTAAAGTGAACTTGTTGCTTCCGCTCTGCAGTGCGGTTTCCTCCTCTGGCACCCTCGCAGTGTTGTGGTCCTGGTATCGAGAAGGTCCCATGTCCTCTTTGCACGCTGCTGGAAAAGCCTGCGTCACCAGCCCGCCAAGCGGTGTGGGGCTCCCTCCGCGCTGCCCACAGGGCTCGTTTCCTGTGATCACCCGGCTGCTTGCTCTGAATGCTGAAAAGAGCTTGCTGCTTTGATATTGTTCATGATCTTAGGCTCTGCATCTGTACCTTCCACCTTTTTAATGCACCTCCTGCTTGCCGCCTGTTGTGGAATGAGCATAGTGGTGCTCAAAGGATTTAGGGGGTGCCCTCATTGCTTTTGTGGATGGTTAAACTGAGAAGGAAGCCACTTGTCTCCTTTGCTCTTGCCTTTCCAGTCTTCAAGGTCTCAGTTTCACACTGAGTTATGGAGGCAACCATGCATTTGTTGACATGCTGATGTAAATGATGCAAATGCAAAGCCTAGAGATGCTAACTCATATCAATAAAAAAAGGCAGCAGGTCCCAAAAGGAGAAATCCTTTTCCCTGTTAGTCCTCAGGAGTCTTGCAGGGCCCTGATCAGTTGTGTTCACTAGGAACCCCTCAGGCCAGGGACTTTTTGCCTTTCTTGTCTTAGCTTTTATACAGGCTCTTTGCTTTTACACAGACTTGAGCTTACAGTTACTGTTCAGCTAATAAAGCAAACGATGATAGCCATGGCTATCTAGTGTGTTTATCTTTTTTTGAGTCACTTGACCATGTAATGGGAGCAAAGTAAACATTAATACAGCATTCTTCCTCTGCTCTGTTTCTGATTATATTCTTAGACATGTCTCATACTGGCAAGTTTGGGAATCAAAATGGATACACAAGAACAAGAAATCCAGTAAAGCTTAAAATGTTTATCTGAATCTTTTAACACATTGGTCACTAAACCCCTTAGTCACTAAAATTACCCATGCCATGCCTTCCTGCGATCTGCCATCCCCCAATTCCTCGCAAAAGGAAGAAGTAAAACAGCCCTATCAGTTGTTTACTTGGAGGGCTCTCAGTCAGCTTCCTGTTTGATGGAGCTACAGAGCGGATCCTTATACAAAATGGTGTGGGACAGTGCTTATCCTCAAAGCTTTAGCAGAGAGATATTCAGCACTATTCAACTGGTCTGGCCACAGGCTCCATGTTTGAAAGAGACTGATGATCTTGGTTTCCTCAGTCTCTGGAGCCTTGAGATGGCTTGAAAGCATCTACTTTCTTTTTGTTTCAGTTCGGGGTTGTATTTTCTTTTACAAAATAAAGCCTTTAAAAATCCAACCCTTGACAGTAGGCTATTAGATAAAATTGATGAACTAAAGAATGTTTTCCCATAGTACTCTTTTTCTATTGAGATGAACTTTACCTTCTTTTCCTCTTTGTTCTAGAATAATCATTAATATCACTTCCAAGTTCTTCATTTATTTTTGTATTTGTCCATCTTCCTTTTTTTTCTTCTACGTCAGGGCAACTACAGGTTTCCCAGGGGGGTTGTGCACTCTCCTCCTCTGGAAGGTTTGCAAGTCTGACTAGAATCTGAAGTTGGATCTGATCTAACCCCAGAGTTGTCTCTGCTTTGAGCAGAAGGTTGAACTAAAGACTTGACATCGCCCTCAACTTGAATTATCTTCTGATTCTACTTCCTTTTTCTGTATTTTGTCCTTGCCCTTTCTTTTAATCTTTTTCTGTGTGTTTTCTTCTTGTGCACACATTTATTGCACCTGTTAACCTACACACAAGGTTGTAAATTTTGATGAATCTCCAATACAGATGTTTTATATTAACTGTTATATATATATATATATACACACATATATATGTTTTATATTAACTATGGGCTGTTATGAAAGACAGAGATCTTATCCTCTTAATCTGCAGTTCCTTAATTATAACTTCACCTACCTTATTACTGTTAAATGTACAGATGATTTGGGGAAGAATATCTTTTCTGTCAACTTGGATTAGTAAACGTTTGATACATTTTAAGAAGGAACATTCTTACCTGATTGCTGAAGGAGAAAAATGTTTTCTCTCCTGGAACCTTCTGACTGCTGTGAGGTTGTCATGAACAGAATTGAAGTTCAGCCTTTTCCCAAAATTCAAACTCCTCGGATACTAATAACTCTGTTCATCTTGAAATAAGCAATTGCTTCCAAAAGTGGAAAAAAAATACTTATATTGGTATGGCTCAATTGGTAGTTAATGGCACACATACAGATCTAGGACTTCCCAAAGTTTTGGCCTAATGGGACCACCAGCTGCCAGATGTTTTGCAATTCACATCCCCTCGTAACTCACAGCCCAGTTTCTCCTCTCATCTTAATCCCAGGATAACATTAAACTACCAGTAAGTCATAGCCCTCAAATGTTGACATTCCTTGAAAAAGTAACTGGGTGTGATGTCAATGATGATCTTACTGTAACTAAGATGTAATCAAGGTGTGTTTCAATAGAAGTGTTTTAAATTCTACTTCATGGTCAATATTAGCATTTTAGTAACACCTAATACAGGCTAGATGAAAAGTATCTAGTGATTTCAAAGTATTGACACATATTGGCACAAACAGTTATGCTTTCTGCTTGCATCTGCAGTTAAGAAAACATTTGTTTTAAAGAAGAAAGGCAGGACTTCTTCATAGATTTTAGCATTACTGTAAGGTGCCAAGCTGGGGGCTGTGCAAACCATAGGCCTTTTCCTCTTGTCCATGGACCATCCAGCACAAGTGGTAGTAGCACAAGCTGCTCTCCTGGCTTATCATTTGATGTGGAGAGTCCACTTTCCAAACCAACCCCACTGGACCTTCAGGCTCCAGTCTGAGCTGGAGCTCAGACTCCATATTTAGTCTTTTACTGAATTCCTCAAGCTGTTGTGAAGGTCATTAGTGATGTAAACTTGTAAATACCTCTTAAATACTGCACTGAGCTGGTAAATTTATTTTACTTTGGACATTAAACAAGGGTCCAATGGGAGTGACAATCTGGCTACTACTGGCCTGTAGTGAATCCAACCCAATGACCTAAAGGTGAAAGCTGCTTTCTGCAGGAATCAGTCTCTTGACATGGACCAGATTCCAACTAGAGATGCAGCCGGAGAATTCTCTATCTTATTGCATGTTTTATGAACCAGAGACTGAGTCAGACTCTTTAGTAATGACAGTCTAAAGACATTGGGTTTTTTTTGGAACCTTTAATGCATGTGGGCAAAACACACTTGAAAAATTGCAACCTAAAAATGGCAGATAGGTCAAATTTTCTGTTTGCTTTTTATGGAGCTCGCAGTTCCCTGTGGTTCTAGACTGAAGACCCTGCATATAATACTCACAATATATATTTGTGTGGGGATTAATACTAGGCTTTTGTGTTACTTTTACTTATTTCCTGGCCAGTTAAGGGGGAATATGTATGTACAGGAGGTCTTGTACTGTCTCTCTAGACTTGCCCAGCAGTCTCATTGAAAGGGTCATCCTCTGTCTGTGAAGTTAGTCAATGAGGACGTTGGTGAATCTGATTCTGGCATCTCTGAACCCATCTTGGAGGAGACAGCTCCCTGATAAGGGAGAATCATGCTGTTTACACTGTCGTGCTTGTGCAGTCAGATTCGCAAAAGGAAACAAATAAAAGATAATGTAGTACTATTTTTTTCTTTAAAGTATATTTGGCTTTTGGCCATGGCAGGCAGATGTGTGATGGATTGTAGGTGGATGTAGTAAGACTTTAAATTGTGTTACATTCCTCAAGACCTTGGTTTAGTTTCCAAAGTATACTCTTTTCCCACACAAAAAATAGTCCAAATCTATACTGAAAATGGCTGCAAATGCTTTTATTAAAAAAAAAAAGTAACAGTTTATGATGAGATGGTGTATATATTGCCTAAAGTGTTAGAATTCTTTTAAGTGTTTAAGAAACTACTTTTAGGAGTCTACCAGTCAGGTAGAAGAATGATGGGATGCCAGAATGAAAGGGTATCTTTTAAATGCAAGCAGCATTAAATACCTTTTTTTGAAGATTCCTTTTCAATTGTGAGTTCAGTGCCACTGAATGGTGCCAGATGAGCTCTGTTTTTACAGTGATGGTTTCCCAGGCAATTCCCAATATGGGCAGTGGTAGCGAAGGCTTTGCTCGACTCAACAGCAAACTTGCACACAAATTTTATGGGACATATTCATGGCTTAAGAGGCTGCTCCATTTATCTCCCTGTCTGGTTTTAAGCTCCTTTTTAAAGATTGCCCTACTTCTGTGTAGCTCTACTACAGCCAAATAAAGGCAATGTGAGAGAGAAGAAAGAATGCAAGCTTGTGCCTACAACGTAAGGAACCCTCCTAAACAGCGATGAGGAGGTGGTTCTGTGGTGGGAAAGCAGTTGAAACCTCCTCAGCAGAAGCTGTCATTGCTAATCTGCTGTGGCAGAGAGCCACTTCGTGTGACCTGATATGATTTAGCAAGGGATGGCCAAACAGAAATAAGGAATGCTGTTTATTATTGCACCCAAGACTAGTTAACGGCTGTAGGAATTTGTGCTCGCTGGATCCTCAGGCTTATCAGACAAAGACAGGAAAACATGAGGAATAAGAGTTCAGAAGAGGTCCACAAGAAATGATGTGTGCTGCAGAACGGCTTCTCAGTGTGAGGCTTCGGGAGTTCAACCTGTCCAATTGGTTGAGAAAGTGGGAACGTACAGCAAGTGGGATATGGCAAGTCAGGCTTCTTGAGCTGTGCAGGGAAAGGTATAAGAATGAGCAGTGACTTGTAGAAGAAGTGTTGAGGTTCAGCCTCAAGAGATGTAGTTTCTTAGCTCTATGGGTGATTGCTGGAAGTATTCAAGACCTCACAAATTGTTTGAATAGAAACAATCTTTAATCCAAGTTCTTTGGGTGCCAGAGACAAGATGAGAGCAAAAACTGCAGCCAAAGATTGCTAGAGGCCGGGGGAGATGCTCACAGGAAATCCTTCTTGCTGTATCTATGAAACACTGACAGTTTTACACTAAGGGAAACTGAAAGTGGAAAATGAGAAGCCAAGTAAAAGGAGAAAGAAATAACCTGTCCTTGGGTTCCTTCTGAAGGAGGCAGTTGTCTGTCCTGCAGATGGGCCCATTCCTGCTAATATCCTGTTCTTGCTACCTCTCATTACAGGGTAAGAGGCCCTGCAAACAGCAGCTTGTACCTCCCCTTAAGTTGGTATTTCATTTTTGGATTTTCCTTGCTGTCATGTGTCAGAACTCACTTATGCAACTCATTTCCTTTAGAAATAACTGTCTCTCTAAAGAACAACTCATGGTAAAGTGGTGGTTTAAACTTCCCTTTGACTGAGTTCCAGCTTAAAGGATAATAGATCTTTTCTTTTGGCTCGCCTCATCTTCATATTCTTTTGCTATGGTATTGGAGAAAGAGCCTATTGAGGGAGGAACAGAAACAGACACTTGGGAGAGATTAGGGAGCCTGTGCACAGGAGGTGGAAGAAGACTCAAGACATATTGTACAATTGCTATCAAATGGGCAGATGATACTGGCAGTCGTGGTAAAGTGGGACACAAGAAGGTGGATGATTGGGAAAAGCAAAGTTATGCAGAATTTGAAACCTGGCCTGAAGGAGCTTGCATTGGATTCAGTGGTGAAAGATGCTGAATTGCAAGAGGATCATGTGAGCAATGAGCAAGGAAATTTGTTTCAGCAGTGAAATACAACATAAGCAAGAGAGCGCAGCGGTGGTACTTTGGAGAACTGAAGGAAGAATATTTTATTGTAAAAACAATTTTAAACCATTTTTTTCCCCACCTTACTTAGGCATTGAGAACCAGAATCCTGGATCTAGAGAAATAAGAGTGAGGACAGCATTGAGCTGTTGTGACCCTTCTTAGGATGCTTCCTCCCCGCTTGTCCTTACTGATCCATTTGCCAGATATTCCAGCAGATAAATGTGTGATTTTTTTCAGTGGACAAGTTTGGACCAGACAGCCATTTATTATGGCCAAAGGTTAAGTTGATGTTAAAAAGAAATAGAAACTCTCTGGATACAGCACCTTCTGATAATGGTTGGAAAACAACGAGTTCCTCCTGCCACTTGATCTGCGCCCTGCACACTGTGTCTGAGGGACAGACTTGCTTTGCTGCAGTGAGTGGGTGAATCTGCCCAGGTCAGTTGGCAGATTCAGATACAAAATCCTTTGCAATCTTTCTTTTTTCGATACAAGTTCAGAAAACACCTGCCAAGACATTTCATGATCCAGAGTTTGCTCCTTTTTTCCTGTGTGTTTTGGTAGTGCTAACCTTCAAACCGAAGAGTAACTCCAGTTCCATCATCAACCAGAAATCAAGAAGCGAAGAACCCCATGTCCAAGGTGGCAAATATCTTGTCTGTTCCTGAACTGTTGATGAGTGAAAAAAAATAAAGGAAATTGTCTAGCAAAATTAAAGCAACCTCCCCACTAGCATTTGCAAACTTAGCTGTTGGACTTGGTTGCTTTGGCTGCTCTAGGAACGAGTGTTTTGAATTTCATTTCTGTACTTGCCCAAGTCAAGTTCCTTCAAAAGACAGGGAGTATCAAATTGTAACCCACAGTTTCCTTTCAGAAGACTTGCTTTCCTGGAGATGAATATCTGAAACAGCTGGAACTTTCATGTCCCACACATCTCTCATACATAAACCAGAGAGGATTCAGTATATAATAGATGATATATGTCTCTGTGTATGTGTATATGTCTAGCTGGATTTATTGATAACCACAAAAGTCTTTTTAAAATTGCTGTATCAGGGCAGCTCAGATGAACATAGGATCATTCTCTCTTTTATTTTTTCTGGAGTTGTTTTGATTTTCCTTTTTTTTTCATCTACTAGTGAAATATTTTTGAGAAATGACAGAGTAGACTTGGGTTAACTGCTTTTTTTAAAAAAAATGATTTAAAATAATGCTAATCTTTAGAGCAAAAAGGTGAATACCTGTAACTTGAGGATGTTTGCTTAGGGTAGGATTTGAAGATGAAGGCATTAATCCTAGATACAAGAAAATACAAGAGTTTTGGACAGGTACATGTTAGCAGTGTGAAAACTCTGAGTGTTCCCAATTGGTTGCATATTCTTCAGCTAAATGTTTTGGCCAGTTTGTGTCTTGTCTGTTGCAGTATTTGCAATGCTAGCATTAAATTATGAATTTGCTTTAAATAGGATGGTAAGGGTTAAATTTCTGTTGAATTAATTTTGTTCCTTTGCTCTGCTCTTTCTGGGTGAACAAATCTTCACTAAAGCCATCACCTATAACACTTTCTGAAGTACCTCTCACAGGCTGTAACTCTCACAGGAAGGCAGTTGAAGTGCTCTCCCCACACATGAATGAAAACTGATACAATTTTTTTCCCTTAAAATTGTTCTATTTTTTATAATTTATTTTATTTAAAAATAAATCTGCTCTATCTGCATCCTGTTTCCCCCATTCTGACCTATCTTTCATGAAGATATTTCTGAAAAGTAAGTACCTATGAATTGCCATAAACTTTTCACTCTTTGTAGAATAGAATGCATTGAACATAACTGTAAGACTTCCCTTTGATGAAATGCTCTAAATAGCAACATCCTTCCAAAACACAATGCATTGAGAGCCAGGGATGGTGCGAGAGGGGCTAAATCATCTTTCATAGGTAGCTGTTCCTGAAGGAGTCACTTGCGTTTGCTGGTGACTATGAGAATAAAGGATGATTCCCCTTAGTGTGTGAGGCCTGGTGGTGAACTGGTAAAATAGAAATAATGATAAAGACCAATCCAAACAAGGCCCCTAAAGGAATTTTGGTATGATGATGTCTATTTTTATGAGCTGATATGCTGTCAGGACCAGTCACAAAGCCAATATAATGCAAGCGTGCAGCTTTTAGAGCAGCAGACACAAAAATGTATAACATACAGAAACTCATGATTATAGCAGAATTAATCCTTCATGCATACAAACCATTGCTTTGGTTTGTTGGTTTATAAATGCTGCTAATTATAGCCCCTCTACCAGTTTATACTGTCTGATACTTATATACAAAAGTTTGCTTGTATACTTGTATCCTCATTCTCTTCAGGATTTATAGTTGTTTCTGTTTAAACACAAGGTCTGAAATTGTATTCCTGAATAACAGAGCCTTTTTTCCTCCACTATATTAGTATGAAAAGCTCAGTGCATCTCCTTGCAATATGCACGATATCATCTTCAAATAGGTCATTTGTCAGCTCTCTTTGGGCTCTGATTCACCATTGAATGTTGGCAATGTTGAAAAATCACTTCTGTGCTAAAAACAAACAAACAAAAACCCCACAGAAGTGTTTGACCTTTAGGGAGGCAAACTTCAGCTTTGAAATAGGTGTCAGTGGTTTGTGTAAAATTGCTGAGAGTTGTCTTTCTATGCGAATGGATGAGGCCAAACCTTTAAATAACAATTGTTGCAGAATAATGTATTTTTAGATATATTTTTCAGGCTATCAGGAGGTCAGAGGGTACTAAAACATTAGAATTTATAAATGCAGGTTTTTCTAGCAGTAGCATCGAATTTCGTTCTGTAAAGCACTTATCTTGCTGGCTGTGCTTGGCGTCTTGTCAAATAAAAATCAGGCTTGAGTTTACATTAATCCTGGGAAAGGAAAAAAGCAAAACGTTCTTCATCCTGGAGTGGTTATACACTTATATTATCTTTTCCTTTTTTTCCTTGCAGTTATGAATTTCAAATTAGATAATAAAATAGTTAAAATTATAAACCAAAATGTGTCAGCCTTCTGAAAACTTAAAGGATGATTTTCAATGCCAGCAACTAGATGCTGGTCGTGGCTCTGGTGCTGCTTGCGAGGATCCCATAATGACTGTAGTTGTGGCATCCTAGCCAAAGTTGTTGTGCGAGGGGAAAAATGAGATGAAACCCATTGAAGTCCTGAAAAGCTAGAAAGCAACTACTGAAATATGCATAAAGGGCAGGAAAGTCAGCAGAAAGGAATATACACTCTGAATTGGAAAGAAATAGGTGGCTTTGAAATTGTATCCCTTGCTTTGCCATTGCCATATCCATGCCCTAAATCTGACGGCAGCTTTTAGCTTCCACCGCATGTTTACATTGGAAATCTCTCTCTGCGCATATAGAGTTTGTTCTCTTATGAAATCATGTCTCGAGGGAAGGATAATTTAAAGCCATTTCCATTTGTTATGTCTGTGCCGAACTAGGCTATTAGGGGTTGCTAATGCTGGATAAACTCAAAACCTACAACTACCTTCATCCGTGGATTAGAGAATCTGTCCAACAAATTGCCTGCTGATATTACCAGAGTAGGGAACTATGGGTGGCTTCATGTTGTAGCCAACACTGCGGTCATTTTGTATTCTAACCAGTGCAGGATTGTGCTGATAATTGCAATGTGCATCTGACTTCACTTTAAGACAAGTGATTTTTTTTTAGAGGTTAAGTCTGATAATAGCCAATGTAAACGTAGGTTTATTGGTTAGGACCCCCTGCTGGAAGCCTCTGAGGAAATGCGGAGGAGCTTTTTGTAATTCCAGACGCAGCATAATCTTATTTTGTCTAAAGGAGCTAGGTTGGGAGTTCAAGCAGAGCCTTGAGGAGAAGGCAAGTCGTTAGCCCTGCTTCAGGAGTAGCCACAGATGGCACTGAAAGTTGGAGGCACATCACGAAGCTGAACTTCTTCTTTTTTCTCATGCCTTGGCAGGAGAATGATGATGTAACACAGTAATGTTGGCTTATTTTAGCTATAAATTTCCACTCCTTCACTGCTTCAGATAATACTTTAATGAATAGTACAGCTGGGAGCCAAGAATCAACCCATTCATCTTTACCTCCTCCTCAATCACCCTCTAACCAACAGCTTCTATTGGAGTGTTGAGCCTGACTGGCCTCCTTTATGCTGGGATCCAAGACCTAGGGCCCTGTTTGAAAACCATTCATTCCTATTTGTGAGTGCATATTCCTAGCTACTTTTAGCAGTATTCTTATTAAAACTGAAAAAAATGAGACACCTATTTATGTTATTTATAATTACGGGTTACATTGAGAAGCTTTATAGATTTTTATTGCATTTTATGGTTCTGTAAGTGGAAGCTCATTATGGTCACTTATTTAAAACATTGAGCTTGAACATCACAATAACTTGCTTTCTGGTGAAATTCTTTAGCATTTCTTTTTGCTTGGTAGATGGAAAAACAAATCACTCCTTTGGTATGTCCCAGATGTCCCAACTGTGCAGAGGCATAAAGGTGAAAAAGAACAGAGCAAGGTTATAATTCACAGAGGGCATAAAATCTGTCTTGCTTAAAGCTTCCTCATCATAGTCATACCCTAATGATTTTGCATCACAGGATTTCTGACTGCCCTAAGATGCCCTGG
>JAUBOD010000560.1:570890-581141 GCA_032353885.1 Nothura maculosa
TCCTGAGGGCTTCGGCAGCTGATCCAAGAGCTGCAGGAGGTTTAAAAATTGGTAACTTGGTTATTTCTGCAGTTGTTGATTATCTGTCTTCTCCAATAAAAAAAATACATTAAAAATTCTGTGGGTGTCTGACATGGAAAACAAGACACAAATATAAAGGAATGCTCTGCCATGAGTTATTTGTTGTGCTATCTGTCTGAATTCTCTGTGTATGCTGAGGTATACAGAAAAAAAAAGGATGGGATTTGCAGGAATTGACTGCAGATAGGGAGAGTTTGTGCACAGTTACTGCACTACAGCTAGGCACATAGCAGTCTCAGATAACTAGTTGTGCTTGGTCAGGTGAAAGTAGATACGAGGTTCATCAAGTATTTTAAATTGAAATAGCACAAGTTCAACAAATCTAGTACTTAAAGTTGCTACTGCTACATCAGCATTGTCAGCTTTAAATGTTAGACCTTCACATCAGGCCCAGAATTTTGAGATTTGAAGTACATGTATATTTGCAATGTCTTTTTATTTGCCCCAGATTCCTAAACCTCAGGGATGCAGGATGAGAACGATGTTTTCAAATCACTCTCCAATCAGTCATAGCAGGAGAAGTGCGCGCTGGCTGCTCGGGACGGGGAGAACGCTGAATGGGAAACCATGAGTTTTTCAGAAGCACTTGCTTTCAGAAATTGGAGTTTCGAAAACCCCACCAAATACTGCAAGGTTTGCAATTGAGTAAAGAGAATGTGTAATATTTTCACCTGTGTTTGTAGGGTTGCCTGCTTTGTAGCATTGTCCTGGAGACTGCCCAGGGCTGCAGAGCACCGCTGCGAGGTGCCCCCTGCCCCGTGTCTCTCCATCTGCCCCTGCTGTTTGGATTCCAGTTCCACACTCCTGATGTTGCTGTGGACACTCAGAAAGACTTCCTGAATATCTGAAAGCTTCAGGTATTCAAAGCTTCAGGTGTGTTCATCTGAAGCTTTTCTGTCTGTTTAGTCATTCCTGGATACATTTATGTTGCATATGGAAAGTGGAATCTTGTGTAAGGCTTTCTGGATTCTGGAAAGAGCAAGAATCAGAGTGATCTTTTCTTTAATGTTCTTCCTCTCCTTCGTATTTAAGATGTATTAACCTTTGCTTGATTTATTTTTCTTTAGAAGAATTCAGTATAGTTCAGAAGTTTAGCAGGTGTATTGAACAAGTGCAGTGTAATGCTAGCAGGAACCTCACTGAAAAGCCGTGTGCAAGCTCCTTTGAAGATATTAACTTTTCTTTTAAATTTTCCTGACTGTTGAAATTCTTTTCAGTACAAAATATGAAAAAAGAATCTTCATACGTAATTGCAAGAAACTTTTCAGTGGCTTTTTCGGCTTCACGTTTCAGAGTTGTGCTTATTGACATCTATGCATCAGAATTATTTTTAGAAACTTTTGCAAGTATTTGCAAGTCAAGTAAAACTCACTCACACAAATCTTGTCTCAAGTTCCCGTTGTTGCAGTCAGTGAAGAAGCTGAGCGTGTTTGTCACAATTTCCTATCTAGCCTTCCCACTTCTCACTATGGTACTAGAGTCTCAGAGGAATTTAGGGTAGGAGAAACAAATTTTTCTCTGTTGAAAAGAAAGCTGAAAGCCTTGTCTGTGTTGGTCTGTTCCACTCTCCGTGGAATATCCAGTTGTGGTTTCGGTGAAGATGTCCACGTGTACCTCGATACCCAGCATCCTGCCGAGCTGTGTGCCGATGGGAGGCTACACCTGGCAGGCAGCAAGCCCTCTTCCATGATGAATTCAGCTGACTCTCTCTTTCAGTCTCTTTCTGTTAGTCCCAGCCTTGTGAGAAGCACCGAGAAATCTGGTCTGGCTTTGTTCAAACACAGTCACACAGT
Organism: Nothura maculosa; assembly: GCA_032353885.1. Taxonomy (NCBI): domain Eukaryota; kingdom Metazoa; phylum Chordata; class Aves; order Tinamiformes; family Tinamidae; genus Nothura; species Nothura maculosa. The sequence goes on from JAUBOD010000560.1 coordinate 572,765, forward strand.
GACATCCATTTCCCAAAGACAAAGTCTCTCTCCCAGACACCTCATGTAAGGTGCAACATTTCCTTACGTAACTGAAAGAAAGAGAAGTGTGGGTGTTTTATATAGCCTGGCTGTGGAGGTCGTGTTTCCAGCCTCACTCAGGTGCACTGTCGTGCGGGCTGAGCACCAGGAATGCCATCCGGTGTTGGGAATGCCACCATTGGGAATGACAGCAGGTGACAAGGCGGTGCCCCAGCGCTCGAGCAGGCTGCTCGAGGGACATGCAGAGCAAGGTGCCCCGTGCCTGGGACCTGTCACCTCGCAGGGCCCTGCACAGGCCTGGGCGGCCGCTCTCCCGCTGCCTCCGGAGCCGCCGCGACTCCACACTTTCCATGGCCTGCTCTGCATGCCCCAACAGCGTCTCTGTTTCACTGCTCAGAGCAATCACCCATAGTCACAGGCTTTTTAACTATACCTGCTTAGGTTCACTTTTCTAGAGGGGAAAACTCAAATCTAAAGCACTCGGTGCGCCCCTAGCTGCTCTAGGCCAAAGCAGAGCGCTTTTAAAAATCTCAGGGGTTGTGTCTACATTGGGGCTGTTTTTTTGATTTGTTTGTTTGTTAACAAGGGCACAGTGATTCCTACAGCCAGAAAATTGCGCAAATCACGTTAATATTTACATTTCTAAAATTTCCCACAGATCAGCAGATACTGTAAAACAAAACAAAGCAAAAAGCCCACACAGGTTTATCATGTAGGCCATTACAACTGTCTTAAGTTAATTCTCATGTTCTCTTCAAGAATTTTTAGTGACGATACAGTTTAGCAGATACAAATATCCATATAAGTATATACAGATATGTTTAGCATCTTGTTGAAGTGACAAAGGACTCCTGTGTGGCAGAAGACATCAATTATATAATTTTTGTTTTTGTCTCCTACTGTTCTTGCAGACAACTAAGACTGTTTTAGACAACAGATGTGGAACACTTAGAAATATTTGGAATGTGTGGGAATATCCTGGGGAACCACCTGTCCTGGCGTGTGAAGGACAGGATCAATTTGTGAGCTCTGTTTGTTACATTGACAGCACCAGAGAACAGAGGGACGTGTACAATAAAAGTAAAGCAGAATGGAAACTACTGGATAATTGCACAAGGTTAACGTTGTTCAAGGAAACGTAGGGAAGAAAGGCAATTCAGCAAGTCAGACGCTCATTAATACTTACCCAATAATCTACATTTGAGAATCCCTTAATAAGCATAGCCTGAAGCAGATTTTCATTCTCAGGAAGCTCATGATAAAGAAGGAAAGAAATGGATTTTATCTCTTAGCCTAAATTAGCTATTTGTTCATTGTTTGGCTGCAATAGCCGGATCATATCTATTTAGTTACCAATTAACCATTGCAATTAATACTGTCTGTATGAGCTATCCTTTGCAGAGACAACAACACCCCCACACACACAATCTCCATGTAGAAAATGGAGATGTTAGTAACGATTTGGCTTCCCCAGAGGGTGAGGATTTGGAGGTGATTTGCCGCTGGTGTCTGGTTTCCCGCGGGTTTACTCCTCATGGAGCCCGGCGTTGCGAGCGCCGCTTCCCAGCGGAGGGAACAAAGGGCGGGATGGAGCGGGATGGAGCGCTCGCATTCCTGCACGCCGAGCTCTGGCATGCAGGGCCCACAGCTCCTCGCGGCCTTTTTCCTTCAGTGATTTTTAAAAATAAGGGTATTAATGGGCTGATAGCTGCCTCCCTGCGTCGGGGAAGACCTGTGGGGATGGTAGTTAATGTTTATTCCAGCTGCCCGCTCTTTCCCTCACTCCGACTGTTGCACGAAGCGACCATTGCTCTGGTCCCAGTTAAAATACTACAGAAAACTGCTCAGTTGTTCTGCCCATAGGCTGGGAAGTGCTGTCTCATACTCTACCCTGAAAACTGAAAGTGTCATAAGAATTACAAGGTAACTCAGGTTTGCCCTTCCCGTTTATAGGCTTTGGAAACAGCAAAGCCTGGTTAAAATGGATGGCTTGGGTCTCTATGTTTTGGGCAAGGATGTGAAGCTGACCTTCAAGGCTCAAATCGCTGTTGCTACATGCCTAGAAGGGGTGAATAAAACAACTGGGAGGGTATTCTCTTGATGAAGAATGATAGAAGAAGTCAGGACCTACATTAGCTGTGTTTCCCACAGCGAGTACAATTCTCCTTGCCCTCATATATAATGGCTCGCTGCTGCATATTATGCAAACAAATTACACATACTGTGGGAGCCACAACTTTAAGATTCTCAACCTTTTTGCATGCAAAAATCTAGAATTAATTATGTGGGTTTTTTAACTTTTAAAGTTCCTCTTAGCTAGAGGGAGGTCTTTGTGATTAAAGGAAACAGGTTTCATTGAGCTAGACAAGGTCTGATCTGTCCTCTTTTTCACCTCCCCTCAGGGCAAAGACCAACAGCTTGAGGGTGACCCCTTCAAGACGCTGCACTGAAAAGGAAGATGAGAAAGGCTGGACAGGCTCTTTCTAATGCTCTGCGCTGGAGCCAGCAAAAGGCAGCTGTTTCTAGCCTTTCTGAGGGTTTTTTTCCCTTTTTTTTTTTTCTCTCTCTTTCCTGGTGGCTGAGATCTGGGCTTGCTGCCATATCTGTTTGTCTGTCTGTCTCATGTTGTTTTTCTCAGAGAGCTTCAGGGGCCAGTTGCCCATAGTCAGTTGCTGGGAACAGAGGTTGTTCCTTGTATCGTCTTAACTCTCCATGCCAGAGTGTTCATGCTTGAATAGGAAACAGCAAGATCTGTCAAAATAGCCCTTTTCTTTGGAGCTTTGAGGCTGCATTCTCCACGGCCATCTGTTCCCTTTCACCCTTTTGGACAATGTTGCTATTTGAAACCAACCACTCTTTGCTCTCTCCCCTTTCCCTTGCCTTTCCTCCCCCCACTTTCTATCTGGGAAAATGGGGAGGGGAAAAAAAAAAGAAAAGAAAAAAGAAAAAAAGATGTTTCTGGCCCTAACTAGCCTCTAGGGGATGCGACCATTTTGTAGTCCAAGGATTAAAAGTGATATTTTTCAATTTTTTATTTTTTGCTGACTTTTTAAAAACGTAATTCATCTCAAGAGGGAAGAGTCACTGCAGTCAGAAGATCTTTTTGGATTTATGCATTATTCTCCATAGAGCAGTTCTGTGTCCTCTTGGTGCTTGATGCAGACCATAGCGAAACTTGGCACATCTTGTAATATTTTGCATTATAGCAGGAACGGAAGGAACCTCTATAGTTAAGGATGTATAAATGTTTCCATTCTAACCCTCTGTGTTCAGTCAGAGCAGCTTATCAGGATGAAACTTTCCAGTCTTGGCTGCTGTCCAGAGCTGAATTTATTTAGTCAGTTTGCGATAAAGTGAGGCATGCCTTTCTGAGACTGAGATGAGGGAAAAAGAATATACCAGCTGACATCCAGGACAGGGGAGCTGCAACACAGACACTGAGGGACTTGCTCAGGATCTCCTGCAAAGTCTGTGGCCAAGTCAGCTCTGAACCCAGACCCCTTCCAGCCTTGTTCATTTTGCTATCTTCCACATCATGTGCTTCTGTGTGGCTTTGTATGTGTACACACACATAGATGCAACTGCAGCTTTGTGACTGAGGCCTGTGCATGCATTAAAATATTATTTCATTTATCTTATATCCAGTGGGGAGGCACTTCATGTCAGGGTACATCTGCAGTGCAGTTAGAAGCACAGTGTTGGGCAAGTGCAGCATAGCATTAGCTCCTGTCCTGAGGGTGCTCCGGCACTTGCCTGTTTCCTAATTGTCAGCTCCCTAATCAGGCATCCAAAACATTCTTTCCCTTTAGTTTCTGTGATGGGTAGTATGGAGAGTTTTGCCAAATCTGAACGCCAGATGTGAACAACTGTAATTTGCAAACAGTCATTTCTAGCCCCAAAATGTTTGGCTGACCTCTGTTTCCATGTCGCAGGCCGAAAGAGAATTGTTTCATCCTGGAATTTATTTTTGAAGACTTTGGCTCGGCATTCAAACATTACAGCCCTCTGATTGTTGTTTTTATTTACACCTAGAGGGAATTGCTTTAACTGTTAGCTATGTGAGCAGCGTGAAGGGAGCACGGCAGCCAACTCCTCAAAGAAATGACGAAGGTCGTCATGCAAATTGAAGCAGTTTGTGTAGTTTGCACACAAATAATCTCAACTTGTAAGTAGAATTTAAGGCTGCTCCTAAACGTAGCCCTAGCTGCCAATACCACCCCCCAGCTCTTAACAACTCTGTACCAAAAAGCAGTCACTTTCTGAGATTTGAGAAGAAAATTGAAAGAGGAGCAGTCCTGAAATACTCTTGTGGTTAGGAATAATGGGACAGATAATTCAGCAGTTGAAATGTAGGAAACTAGACTGTAGAAACAAGGAAAAATAGTTCCTTGTGGATGATTTTTAGCCTATCTTGAATCAATTGAGGCAAGGCACGGGCTGGAAGGCAGTGCTAGTGTTAGTGCTAATGGAATCAGCACAAGCACAGGATTCTCCGTGGCTTCTTCGCAGGGTCTCTTGCTGCAGCAGAGGTTAGTGCTCGTTTAGACCTGGCCTAGCAGCATCTCAAGGCCCTTCCATCTGCCCTGCAGACGTGCCCTGAGCCCGCTCGGCAGGAAGCGACAGCCCTGTCAGAAACACCCTTGGTGTGTTTGCACTAATTGCGCCTTTTATTGGCCACTTTGGTGGAGGGCTGGGGTGCCAGAGAAACCTGACTCGCTCCCTTCCCCTCCTGTCACCCTTCCCTGCCCTGGCTCCTGGTGTAATTGTGGTGAGGGGAGCTGAGCAGCCGGGGCCCTGCCTCCCTACCAGGACATACTGCATGAAACAAAGTCTGGAATAGGGCCCGTGTCGGGCCGCAGCGTCCCCACCTGAGCGCGGGGCAGCGAGCTGCGCCGTGAGGCTCATGGCAGCTTCAAAATGCGCCTCCCTCCCCTGTCCCAGCTGCACTGCTTTAGTGCTGCCTTTCCGGGCCGAGCGCCACGCAGCCGGCCAGACCGCTCTGCTTTCCTGTCCTTGTCAGGGAGGAGCGCAACAGCTGGCTCCTTTGCCTCCAGCTTCGGCAGCTCGGAAGTGGCAAATCCAGATGCCGGGTAAACACTCGCCGGGGCTGATGGAGCGGAGCAGCTGAGATTAGGCAGCCTGGGAAAATCAGATGCGGCAGTGGCAGGGCCGTGGGGTCAGGGCCGGGCGCGCAGCGGGATGCCGAGGCTCCCTTCTTTATTCCGGCCTTCGGGGACCGGCGCACGTGTAATCCTAGCCCTCCGCCTCCTCCCTCCTACATGCTCTCTGATTAATATCGTGATCTGTTTAATTCCCTCAGGGACCTTAACCAAAAAAATACGGCAATAACTTGTAGCGTGATTGGTGAGGTGATAATTGAAAGCATTTTCTGGCTTACTTTCTGGCCCTAGCAAGACCAGATGCCACGATCGGGCAAGCTTTGTTTTTTTCCACCTATGCATCCTTTAAATGTGCAGGCCAGGCAAAATTCCAGATCTAGTGGTTTTTTTCTTCCTTAGGTTGATGCTTTGGGATTTTATTTCCTAGTCTTGGAGAGACAGGAAGAAATGACTGCACAGCAGAGGTTAGAGGGAAGAAGTTGCTTTAAGTTTTTGTGGTGAACAGTGTGGGGCAGAAAAGAAGGAAATCAGCACAATTCTGGATTTTAGAAAAGCAATCTCTCAAAATCTGTCGTTAGAAAAGGGAGCAAGCTGTAGGGTGAAGAGTTTATCCTTGATTGCAAGAAGGAATCTTGCAATCTTACGACAACTGTTTTGTGCTAAGTCTTCCCCATCTCCCCCACCGAAGCCCTCGTGATCACAATCGTTTCCATTAAAAATGCAGGAACACTGGAGTGCTGGAAACTGCTCAGTTCAGGGTTTATTGCCAGACCACAGGAGCAAAAGATTTACGCTGGTTAAAGGAAAGTATCAGTTCCCAAGGATCTCGACTCTGCAATTCCCTGATTTGGGCCCCGTTTCAGGTGCTGTAAACCACCAGCTGTCTTCCCACCTCCACAAATCTCCTGAGATGTGACCATTTTGTTCGTGGCTGGTAGATTGTCTGGCAAGAAATCAGACCAGCTGGATTTTCTCATTGCTTCATGTCTGTTTCTGTCTTAGGTCAGCAGATGTGAGTCTCAGTGCTAGCGTGTGTGTGTGTGTGTGTGTGTGTGTGTGTGTGTGTGTGTGTGTGTGTGTCTGTGTGTGTGCGCGCTTCTCTCTTCGATAACTCTCCAAATAAACCAGAATCAACAGGATTGCGCCGGAGCCGAGGCTGGAGACCTGCTAATGCCAAACACGCTGATAACAGTGGGTGGGCTGATCAGGATGAGATGAAAAATAAAATAAAGCATCTGTCCAGTCTGTGGAGGACCTTTCCTGTGTCTTGACCTGGATAGAAGTCCCGGCTGATTGTTCAGGATAGGAATGGAATATGGGGAGTGGGATGGGGAATATGAGGTACCTGCACTGCATACACTGCTGTCTCTCCACAACAACTGTGTAGCTGGAGTCTGAGTGGTGATTTTCTGACACTTGGTGATGAATGAATTGGAAGGGTCTCTTCCGTGTAATGCCCATTAGGCATTTCACTTCTGCAGGAGAAGCCTACCTATTAACTGGGATTGCTCCAAAAGCTTGCACTGAAACTGATTTTGACTGAGAACATGGGATAATGCTAAATGATGTCATTGCTAAGTCTGAGCTGGTGACGATACTGTAAAAGAGAAAGGAAAACTAAATTACTCACCATTAGTAATTAAACAAATGCAGCTGCCAGGTAATTTTTTTTTAATTAAAACTTAAAGCAGCCTCAATGAGGGGCTACTCAGGAGTAAACTTGCCAAATTCCCACTCTTAATAAAGCCAGAGAAATAAGTGTTTTGGAAGTTACAGTTTTTACATGGCTGCTGTTGTGGCCAAGCTTCATTTCCTTACAGCAACCGTGGGTTTTCCTACCACATGGCCTAGTAATAAAGACTTGTTAAGGAAATACTGTACTCCAGCAAGCAAGTTCTGCCCTTTTTTTCCCCCTAAACTGAACTGGGCTCTGCTGTTGACATGCTTACATAAAGCGTTAACTGAAATTGCACCGTGCACTTGGAATGGGGAACATCATTTGCTTTAGTGTCAGCTCATATAAATAAGTAATTTGTGGTTGTGATCACTTAGGTATGCAGAGATACTTCATGATGATCTGTCCTGTGCTGTGTCCTAGGCAGGTGGTATTAAATGGTGATCTGAGTCTATTGCCAGGGCCGTGACTTTCTCCTCAAGAACTTAACCACCCTCACTCATGGTCTCTTAGCTTTCTCAATGCCAAGGATGGAGAATACATGACAAGAGGGGCCAAAAATGGCAGAGGGGAGTGAGCAGGAGTAGAAGGGCACCGTGGTTAGCTGCTTCACAGATGAGTGTCCCTGTGGGTTGATCTGTGCTGCGATGGGTTTTTCCACTATTAGTTATATTTAGGCTTGTACTTTCTGAGTAGGTGAAGATGGAAAAAATAGCTTGGGGGTGCTGGGGCTTTTAGTTTCTTTCTTGTTTTTTAAATTCCGGAGTCATTGTTAGCACCGCGTGCCGAAACGGCGCAGTGCCGGTGAACAGCGGTGGTTTTTCTGTGCTCTGGCAGCGAAGCAGAGCTCCTGTGTGAGCGAGAGGACTTTCCTCCTGCCTGCCTGCCCTCCTCTTGGGGTTCAGCTCACTAGGCCAGTTCTGCATAGATATTGTGTCTGTACTTTTGGAGCATTTTATTCTTCTCCTTTTTGGTAAATGTGCTGTAGTCCAGATGATCTGCTGTTGGGAAGATGTGAAAGATTTAGGGGCCGCTAGCCTCTCTTCCTTGCTCTTTCACGGTGATGTGCACCCATCCCTTTCTATGTTTGAGAGAGATTCCTGACTTGCTGAACTGACGCAGACTGCAAAGGGGCCCAGTGCTGGGGATGAGCCTGTTGGGCCAGGCCTCTCACCTGGAAAGGCAAAAAGCTGTATGAAGAGGTGGAAAGGGAGGAACTCATTGCTCTGGGCAGCTATAGCAACAAGGAACAAATCTCTTTTTTTAAAATCAAGAACATAATCCTACCTGCAGGGACTCTTTACTTCTATAGATGTTTCATGGAGCTTAGCTTATTTGATCCAGAACCCTGGATCTAGTCTAGAACAGCTGTGGCCCTTGGCTGCAGAACCACCCTTTCCTTCTAGGCTTATTTTCCCCCTGCCTGTGGAGACTCCTTTACCTGGAGTTTGGCCACAGGAAGCTTTATTTTATTTTCACTTGTAATGACGGCTCAGGGAGAGCGGAGAGGCCGGTTCCTCCTTTCGGCCCGTGTTTCACAGCAGCTACAAGCCCCGCTCGG
>JAUBOD010000560.1:596074-610188 GCA_032353885.1 Nothura maculosa
GCAATACACATTTCTAAAAGAGTCACCATGCAAGTGAATATTGAAGATTATGATGTGTAAGTGCAAATCTTAGTAGTTTTATGAAAAGATTGACCTTTGTCTGACCTTGGCTTCCGATTTTCCTGCAGAATCATAGAACGTTTAAGGTTGGAAGGGACCTTAGAGGTCATCTAGTCCAACCCCCCCTGCACACACAGGGTCACCCTATAGGTTCTTCTGTAGGGGAACTTGGTCATCAAAACATTCCAGATCTCCTGGGTTGTAAAGCAGCGTCCAGGGTTCCTGAAGGACTGGCCAGCTACCGTCTGTACCGTGTACTGAAACGTGCTTGCCTTTATCTCGGATAACAAAATTTAAAACTCAATGGAGAAAAATGTATTAATTGGAGGGGACAGAAGGAGATTTAGAAACTTAAACCAAGTCTCCCTAAACATTTTTTAATTTAGAGAAAGATTTTTCCAGTTCTCTGTTACTCAACTGCAGTAGATCCAGTAATACAGATGGTTTTTATAGAGCCATGAGGCTTTGCTTCATTGCTTTACACTTCCTTAGTAAAGTCTCTCCCAATAATGGTTTTGCTACAGAAAATCTGAGTCTTTTAGAAAGCTTGATATTAAATATTAAATTGAATCTCTGACCTTTTCCTATAGTATTCCAGAAGTACATCCATTACACGTGTGTGTATTAGCCCACAGATCTGTAGCACTTTTTTCTTTTCTTTATTATGTGATGCCAAGTGGAATCTGAAATATATTTTATGGAGTTTTCAGATAAAATTCCTGTCTCTCACATGTGAATTTAACAGTATTGTTATGTTAGGTTGTCTCCAAAGACTTAACTTTTAGGAAAAGAGGAACAGAACAAAGTGAGCATGACAACAACAACAAAAAAGAAAGTGTTTTTGTTTGCTTCATGTCTAAAGCTTTTTGCAGCCAATAGTGTGGGTGAAAATATTTATACTGTGGTTTAAGACTTGGTTGAATCCCATTCCTTCCTGGCCCAAGTCTGGAAACTGAAGATAGTGATGTTACATCAAGAAAGTAAGAGGGACATTGTATTTACTGATGTCTAAAAATGATGAATGTGGGATAGGGACACTGGATTAATTTTCTTTCAGTTGTAAACAAGGATTTTGAACTTCTTTAGCTTTGGGAACCAAAAGAAAGCGAAATGCTGTCCTTTGTGAGAAGGAAAGGGTATTAGCTGGACAAAGAGTTGAGACACACTAGAAACAGGACACAGGATTTGAATTTGCAGCAGATACATTTTTTCATCTCTACAAGATAAAATACGCAATCTGTTATTGAAGCTCTTGTAAATAAGGTTAGCAGAGATCCGAAGAACAGTGAAAACAATAAATCCCGCTGGCCATGGTTGGCTCCGTGTTTTTCCAACGCGTGTTTGTTGCGTCGTGGTTGCGGATTAGAGGCAGCTGTTGCGCTGCGTGCAGCGGCGCAGGCCGGATGCTGCTCGGATGCCTCCCCTTGGTGCCGGAGCACAGAAGCCCATGGCAGCGCCGTCCCCCCGTGCGGCTCGTGCAGGAGGACAAGGGGAGCCAGCAGCTCCTGCAGCCCCTCTGGCAGCCCCATGGAAGCAGCCGCTGCCGGCTCCACGGAGAGCTGCTCCGGTGCCGCAGCGCTGCCGCTCCCTCGGGAGCTCTGCCCCGCTCTGCATGCCTGATCCTAGGGATAAGGCACTGTTCCCATATGTGTCGTAAATAAGAATTTATATCCTTCAGCCCTTTGCTTGCTTCTAGAGCCAGAATCACGCTGAACAGTACAGAAGGCTCTGAGAAGCTACGTAAACTTTATTTTCTGTTCTTCTTAGTACAATGGGCCATAAGTCTGGTGAGTGACCACAGCCTGCCACCCAGGAACACTCCCCTAGGAGGCTGTCTTTACGTTTCCCAACTGGATCCAGCCACAACACCATTCTTAGATCCCATTTCTTAGTACTGCTTCACTGTGGTAAGCAGGACATGCTGTCTGTCTGTCTGTACTCTTTCCTGCTTAGCAAATGCTACTGGCTTTTTCTCCCGAATTACCCTTCAGGTTGGACAATTACCAGGCCTTTAGGCCTCTAAAGTATTATAGCATAGGAAGTTGTCATGGCCAAGCTTTTGTAAAGTTTCCTGGCCTCTAGAGGACTCTCCACTGGGAGCATTAGGAAAGACTGGAACATAGAAAAGATGACGAAATTCAGTTTACCAAGTAGGGAATAAGGCACGTGGCAGGCAGACAGAAAGTGACTGTGAAGAAGAATTTCACAGGAACTGCTGTTACATAAACAGTTGGGAGTGGACGGGTTCCTCGTACCCTGCATTTCTCATGGGGGAAACATACACGTGGGCCTGTGCTGGGACTCCAGACACGTTGGCACATGGAGTGTGGAGATAAGAGGAGCTTTGCCCGGTGTCTTGGCCGGAGCAGGAGCATCCTGGAGGCAGCCTCCTCTGCGCACTGCCAAGGCCAGGCTGCTGCCGTTCAGCACCGCTTGGAGCAGCATTCTGGATCGGATTGTTCTGCTCCGATTCAAAGTTCAAATGTCCCAGTGTTTGCCTGACACTGTGAACAGATTGCCTGACACTATAATACAGTTGCCTCATGATGAGCAGTTGACAGTGTGAATCCATAGATATATCAGGCTGGAAGAAGATATTCTGGCTAAGGTAGTTCAAACCTGTTCACAAACCGGCAGAGGAGAGCTAAGTAAAATATTCATTTTGTTAGATCTGGATCCTTCACCTTTGGGACAGTCATTCCTCTGGAGAACATAATGGCCATTTACCTCGGAACGCTTTGGTTTTGTTGTCTGTCATTGTCTTTGATTTTCATGTAGGATTTTGCTGGTTTCCTTCCAATGAAGTTATGAGTCTAGGGATATTCAGAGCTCCTTGTTGCAATGCCTGAAGCTAAAACGATGGCAGATGGCAGCAAATATTTCATGCTAAGCTCTCTCACTGGAAATCCAGTGTTGGAGTAGTGCTTGCACATGACAAGAACTGGAACAATTTGCAGACTAGTCATCTCTGGCTAGCAGTTATCTGGATAAGACAGCTTCAGGCCCTAGAAAACGTGAATAGTCCATCTGCAGACGTGAGTATCTGGTGAGAGCTTCCTCTTTATAGTGCTAGAAGTCCTTTGAAGCTAGAGGAGGACATCGCTATTCAAACATGTGCCTTTGCCCTGGTTTTATGAAGGGGCAAGGAATTCCCTCAGTATGTCTGGGAAACAGACAGGAGGGTTGCTGTTTGATCCTTGGTGTAGGGAAAAGCAGGGTATCTCTGGAGCAGCACCTACCTGGCAGAAAAATTAACAGTGAGTTTGCTACAGGTGTCTGTCTCCGTGCCAGAGTTTGGACTAATGGAAGGGAATGTGAAGTGATTTCCATGTAATCACTCAGTGAGACAGTGGCAGAGCTAGGAAGGGAGCTCATGAATTTTAATTCCCAGGCCCTGGCATTACACAATGAGAAAAAGGCATTTATGCACGTTCTGCTCTTCAGAGGCTGAAAAAGCGAGGTATGGCAGGACGTGACATTCAGAAAGTGTCCTCTTTCCAGGCCTCATCCGCTCCCCTAGTTCGGCTTCATTCTTAAAAGATTCTTGGTTTTCTTTTCTATCTCCCTCTTTTGTTTGTTTTCCTCCCATTTCTTTCCTTTGCAAGTATTGAATGTCTCCTTTGGGAGTAGGCCTAGCCACATGTGCATGCAATGATGGTTTATTTTTATTGGAGTCATTGCCTGTGACTGTTTTAAGAAGAACGGCACTAAGAAACTGCTCCAATAACTTTTTTTTTTTCTTTTTGGGTAGTAAAAAGTCCTGTTTTGTACATAGCCCTTGAGAGTACTCAGTGGCATTGTGATCTAATGGGTTAAGAGTTTGGAGCTGGGTTCTGATGCCACCTCCTGAATGTCCTTTGTGTCTGGTGCTGCAAAGCAGAATCTCATCTTCTTTCAGCCTCCTTGGCACGTTATCTCTCTGAGTCAGATTTTCAGTCATCTCTCCACCTCTCTGCTACCTGAGCAGTTGAATAACCTCTGTTTGGGAAGAATTTTTGGTTGCACAAAGCTAATAGTGCTATGCTAGTGTACGGTGTGGTGCTGTGGCCTCTTGTGATCAAGCGTGCAGCCAAGAAACACTGTGCTGCAAACCAGGCCTGCCTGGGATGAAGTGGCTGCTTCAGAAAAGACAATTCAAAAGCAGTGGGAAAGTGTCCTCCGTGTACTTCAGTGTTCTCCTGCAACCAACAGCACCAACTCCCTGCCTTTATTCTCAAGTCATCGGCCATTTCTCTGTGAGGAAGACCACCATGTCCCATCCTTCCAAATCATGTAAGCAATTCCTGGTATTTCTGTAAGCTTTTACTGTATCATAAATAGTGCAGGCAGGCCAAGAGGCCCAAGAGTAAATGAGGAGCATATGCCTAGCATAAATGCTAGTCAGGATTTAGAAATGTAAGCAGCTTTATTGATTTCATGTAAAAAATATAACAACGTAAAATCAGTTCATCTTGATTAGCCACTCCTAAGGTCAGAGTGCAGCACAGTGAGGCAAGATAAGCTGTCTTCCCAGGGTTCCCCAAAAGAGCAGAGTTACCCTTACTGTAAAAGTTAACGGTGGGACACAAAAGCAAGCAGAAGTGTTTGATTTATCTGAAGTTTGGCTCATATTGTATAGCTCCATGATTCCTAATATTAAATATTGCAGAATCCCTGCTTCCCATTAACACTGGCACCTGAATCTTAGAATCAAAGATTCTGACGGAATTTATCTGACAAATTTACTTTGGTTAATAAATTTTTTATTTACTGTGGTTAATGTGAGAGATTTGGCTGACTTCTTCATGCCTAGCTGAATTGCCATGATTTTCCTCAGGCTTATCCTTCATGACTTTCCTTATTCCAACTCTTGTTCACTATTGCTGTTTCCCCTGCAAAACTGTGCTAAGTGCATCTACATTTCTCCCCTTTACTTTCCTCAAGATGAGAGCCAGCAACTGCCTAACTTTGCAGCCTTAGCAGTGTTTTTTTTTTAAAATATGTGGAATTGCATATATAATGTAGTTTACATGCATTGCACTAATGGAAAATAAATACATATGTTGCTAGGCTTCTGGAGGTGAGACAACAGCAGGATAGTTAACTGCTTTTCGAGTCTGTTCGTTTTGCTGTTGTTTCCAAACGTGTGCCAAAGGGACATATTTTAGGGCTTACACACTCAAACGCTGCTTGCCTTCCTTTCTGCACTAATTGGTTTGGATTTATGGAATGCTTCTCATAAAGTGCCGCTAGCTGCCATTGCCACTTTACTATAAAATAGTAGAGAGGAAACCCATGCCTAAAGTTTCCTCTGGACGCGATTTTCTTGTGGGGGAAGGAGAGATCCAGTCCATTTAAATAGCCCTATAAAGAGTTTTATTGACTTGTGGCCCATTAACCCTGATCTTGATGAAAAACTTTTCAAAGAAGTGGATTTTATGGAACCACATCTCTCAAGTGCTGTGCAGGGCCTAAATGAAGCATGATATTTTTCTAAGAAAACAGTCCAAATGGTGACTTGTTATTTTCATGCTGGAAAGTAGCAGAGCTTCACAGCTGTTCCCAGGAGCGTGCTGCCTTGTAGCCCCATCTCTCACTGGTTGCTCCCCAGCACTCAGGACTTGTTGACGTTGTCCATTCTCAGTCCAGCAGGGAGTGGACGTGCGGAGTCCACATGGTTGGGTTGGCTCCAGGAGGACCCTATAGAGTCACTTTCAGCTGTTTTCTCATCTTTCATTTCTGGTCACTGCACAGCTTGCCCAGTCCACAGCCTTCCTTAATGGTAGCAAAGGAAAGCGTGAAGAAGCCTCCTTGGTGCATAGCACACGGACCTGCCTCTTTCTTCAGTTTGAGAAGGGGGAAAATGGAGAACTTCTCCTTGCCAGGGATCAGAGGAGGATATGAGCCACAGGATAGTCTTTGCAGTCGTCTCCATATGAAACTGCCAGTCACTGAGAAAGTTACACTAACACTAACCCTCTTAAATGGGAGAGGAGACAATGTGATTTGGTAAAGTCTTATTCAGACTTTAGTCTCAATACATGCTGTACAATCATTAGGAAGATGTTTAATCTCTGACCTTCAGTTTACTCAAATACATAGTGGGGATATTTTTCCCCACTGTTACAAAGCTTTTGAAGTTCTGCAGATGAGGTATCAGGTAAAATATTGAATCAAAATCCTGTTATTCCAAGAGCCATTCTTAGTGGGGGATCAGTGAATTATTTATGAGTATTTCCTGCAGGCTAAGGATGTAGCCACAGGATCCCTAAGCTACTTTATTTCACCAGAACACTGGAGTGAAGAATTAGGGTTGTTTCTTTTTTGTTCTTATGCTAAGGAACAAGTATCCCCTGAGATAAAATGGAGTCTGCTGTGGGACTGAAGTCTATGAGAGAGCTCCAAGGCCTGAAGAGACACTAGTGTTTGGTAAGGCCTGGTGGAAAACAAGATCTGTTATTTTCCCACCTGGTAGAAAGCCATCCTGTTGCCCTGAAGGATGTTTTTATGTGACGAGGGAGCAGGAAACAGCTGGTATGAGGCTGCTGGGAGGCCTGGGTGCAGTGTTAGCACCTCTTGGGGAACTGCTGATTGCCTCCCCAGGCACCTTTCTGAGGTGCTGGGGCAGCCCAGCCTGGGGAGCTGGGTAGAAGAGCAGGCCCTGGGGACTGGATCCTGATTCCTGCTTGGAGGCCGATGATCTGCAAAGCAAGAACTACCACTCTCATTGCTAAAATATATCAAATTCTTGCATTTCAGGTTTTAAAATAGCAGGTAGGACCCAAGAAGAACCAGAAGGGAGGGAGGAAAAACAACAGTTACACAGTCTGCTGGGCTATTTGATACAAAATCAACTTAGTTGTTTTTCTTACTGGCTTTTTCCTGGGTTTCTACTGCAGCTGAGAAAACAACCTTTCTAATCTACAATAAGAAGGGAAATTCTGGAATGGAGAGTGTCCACCCCAGACATTTGGAACAGCCAGGAAGGATTTGTTTAGCTTAGCACTGATTTTATTAGTAAGTGAGACTAACTGAACCTTTAGAGATGATCTCTTCCCTGTTGAATGACCCTGTTGATAGTGTAGGTTTCCCTCTAAATTCTTAGTTATGCTTTTCCACACTAATCTAGTATAATTGTAGAGTTTGTCTGAAACCTCCCCGCTGTGAGCAATGACTGTTTACTGCAGCGGAACAGCAATATAAAATTAGCAAAAATTCCCAGCAAGCCAGCATCTTTACAGTAAGGGCAGCTGCAGTAGTGAGAGCCAAAGATTCCTCCCACAAATCTGCTGTATTTGGAAGTTAGATCTTAATTCCAAAATATGCATTGAATGCAGGTAGAGTTTTGCTGTGTGTTACCATCCTTAGCGCATATAGATGTATTTAGTTGTTTTCAGTGCCTTCCATTCCTTGAGAGTACAAAAGATTAGTCTAACAGAAAAGGAAATATAAGGGGAAAACACAAAGGGAAATTAAAAAGAAAAAACCCAATCTGTTCACTGAGGAAAGAAGCTGACATGCTTCAAAAGAAGCATCAGGTAGCTCTGCTCGTGTTCCTTAGTCACTGTGAGACTCTTGATTTCCTTGCAATAGTCACAGCAAAACTGAGGAGGAGTAAAACCTGCTTGTCTTATTAGTCTAAATGGGAATAACATATTAAATATTAATACTGCTGTTGTTATCAGTTTTTTTTTGTTGTTTTAAAAAAAACTTTAGTTAGTTACTTCAGTTAAAATCACTATTTTTTATTACGAAAACTTAGTTCTTTACTAGCTGAGGACTCATAACTCACTCAAAATTGTCTTAGTTATTTCATTTCTTGGTAGTTTATCTTGCTGTCATTTTGATGACTAATTTGATATTAGGACCTGTCTCCTTCATCATCTTTACTTTTTTTTTACAGGACACAGGCTTGATTTCTGATTATCAGATTACATTTGAAACTCCATGCAATACATTTTACAATTCATCACATTCCTTACTATTGACCTGGGACATTGTCCCAATAATTAGTATTTTCTGCTGGGCTTCTGCAATCAATTTCTGTGATGCATGTCTTCTACAAAGCCCATAACAATAAACTGTATTAATAAAAATGCCTTCCCTAATTAAAAAAACAAACTTTAATATACAATTTTTCTGCTGTCATCATCAATTCTCTCTAAGCCTTTTGTTTCTCAACTGTTCTGCCTGTCACCCATTTATCTTGCTTTATCTAATCTAATGGCATCTATCCAATTTCTATTCACTTTTCATCAAGGTGATATATTTTCTCTTCCATAGTACCTTTGTGTGCTTAAAGTGCCTCATGGCAGGAGTCATTTTTCAGTTGTTTAATGTTTATTCCATCTTGCTGTCAAATAATAAATAATTATTGCAAACCTCTTAAGGTGAAACGTGATGCTAGAAAAGCAAGAAGTAACAATTTTGTAGAGTTAGGACTTTGCAAAACTTAAAATAGGTTGGATTTTTTGCTTATCTCTATCATTCCCACGTTAGTAGAACAGTAATGTAGGAATAATTGCATCTGTTTCTTATAGTCCATTCCAGAGGCTCATGAGTTGTCTAAATCAGAAAGACAGTGAAGTTTTTCATCATTTTTCTGTGTCTGTTTTCTGTTCACTTCAGCATTTAAAAAAGCATTTCACTAATCGAAGTTCCTGTTATCTTCCTTGGCTTATTGGCCATTGCTGTTTGCTCATCTTAGCATGTGTAGTCTTCTTGATGAGATTCTGGCTGCATTGAAGTCAGCTGGAAAAAATTCTGTTTGGGCCAGGATTTCATCTTGGATTTCTTGATTGAATAATAAAAGGTGTGTTTTCTTACTTACCTGTGTGGGAAAAAAAGGAATGAATTCCTTTATGTATGTCAGGAAGATTAGTGGAATTATACATTTTTCTCTTCACAAAGCCAAAAGGAAACCAAGGAAATCCCTCCTTTATATTGGACTGCAAATCTATGTTCTTAATCTCAGTTTGAAAGAGTAAGATTGTGGAAGCAGGTTCCTGTTTCAGCTTGTTCCACATGTAGCCTCCTTACAAAGAATTCCGATCCACGTTCAGATAATCAGCCTTTCTGTACTCCAATTTCTCCAGATTTTGGCTGGGACTCACTTAAAATTGCAACAGCAACTGTAGTTAAACATGTATCAATATATATGAGGCATATGAATAAGATAAAATATATTTTCCTTCTCTTTCATTTGGCTGCTACATTTGCTATTCTTCAGTTATGTTGCATTATCTTTTACTTTGTAGGTGTATGACAAATTCTAGCTATCAGACTTAAATTCACATTCTGGTTCTTTGAGCAATTTTGGATGGAGATTATCTGCTTTCTGCTTGCCACAGTAAGCTCTTGGGAGTTTTATTTCCATTTCAGTTGTTATTTCTATATCCATATGCTTGTTCCCACTGTCTGCCTTGCTTTTCTTCCTCTTTTTCAGCATCCTCCTGCTTGTTGAAAACTGATTATTTCTTCACTCAGACTATGTTTAATCACTATCCCAGTCTCATTCCATTGTAGCTGCAATTCTTACTTCCTTTTTTGATATTGTTAGTATACTTTCCAAGATCAACATTAACTCGACTTTTGGTAATCTTTCCACATTTGGACCTCTGAAACATCATTTTCTTTTTTGATCTGTGTTTCCTGTTGTGCTTGCAAAGTTTCTTGTAAATGCATAAGAACCAAGTCTGCACTGACTCTTGCACTCAGCAGATGGTTTGCTGCCATCTTTCACAATTTTCTGACTTTGCTTAGAACACAAATCTAAATACGTTTTTTTCCCCAAATTAGGTTACTATAGAATGTATTGTTGTAAAAAGTCCTGTTCAGTCTTTCTTGTCTTCATATACCGCTATCATACTTTAAAAGTTATTTTCCTCAGCAAGCAAACATTTGAAATAAAGCAATACCTTTGAGTATGCTGACCATATATTTTCACTATAAATCTCTGAGCCTCAGACCTAACTGTGGAACAGCCTTTCAGAGGGGCCCTGTGACGTGCTGCTGAAAGGATGTGATTTATTTTATTTTTTCATTGCTATACTTAGTTATACACATGTTGAAACTACATAAAAACAGTAACAAAATGTTCATAGAGCTATTTGGATGGCCAGCCCTTTGCACGTACAACTGTGCCTAGCGCACACGCATATATCAGTATGTATGTGCTCAGCACTGTACAGAATGCCAAGAATGTGACCTTAGACATCACATTTGTAACTGGTTTAGTTCAGGCCTTTCTGATGGAAACATCCAGCTGTTCTGGGAGCCTCTGTAGCTGGGAATTTTCAGTTTTTGCACCTCATCCTCTCCCTCGCGGCGCTGCAGGCAGCACGTGCGAGCCGGGCACCAGGAGGCACTCGCCTTTCTCCTTGCAGCCTCTCTGCCCCAGCAGTTCAGTGCAAGGGGCTGAACCGTCCGGGGAGAGCTGGGCCTGAAGGAATGCTGGCGTTGCGGGGGCGCATCCCAGGCGGGGGAATGTGTGATGGGCCGTGCGCTCCCGCTCCGCGCGGCCGCTTGCAGCAGTGGTTACGGTGCCGGTGGGAAAGCGCTGGCGCTGCAGCTTCCCTGCGCCGAGTCCTTCGCAGGGGTTACAGCCCATCCTGAGGCCATTCTGCCAGCTCCGCATGACTGAAAGGAAAACATTGACATTTGTGACTGCACTCGTGTTCCCTGGCTGTGTTTGTGGTCTTTCTGTGCCTTGCGTTGTTATTTACCCTCTGAAGAAGGAGGGAGGCTATTTCTGTGTTCATTGTGAAAGCCGTAAAGCTTTTAGCTCGCTGTGGGTTTGTGTGGTTGTAATTTGCTGCCAAATCCTCTTGTTACATAAGTATACTCCAAAATTCAAACTTTGGTTGCTTAATATTGTTCATCTTATCCTTTGGAATAAATGTTCCTGGTGTCTGTATGTATGAAATGATTCAATATTGTCTAACCTGAGTCTGCAGTAAAGTCTGAATGGTTTTGATGAGCATGAAATTCCTCGTTTGTCTGTGTAGAGTTTTGAACCTTGTAAAAACTGTTGCTGTTTTCCTAGGAAAACAGCAGACATATCTGAGCAGAATTCAAATGCAACAACACTGATGCCTTCTATAGTGTTTTGCTGAGTTAGGGCCTGCCCTTTGGGAATAATGGGTATTTTTAACTTGGAATCTGCAGGATCTGTTGGCGCACCATGTATCTCTGAAAATAAGGTTGTTTCAGTCTGTGGTTCTAAGCAATCTGTGCTCACATGTGCCTGAGAGCGAGCGAGCCACCGGAGCCAGGGCTCAGCGGCCGTGGCCTCTGTGCTGCCTTTGGGAATTCAGACACGGGGATGTGCGATGGCCCTCAAATGTGCTGGACCCCCAGCAGGTTTGCAGGTGAGAGAAACCTGAGAGCAGTGGCTGATACAGCAGATAGCTGGGCTGCCTGCCACACAGAGGGACCTCAACAGGCTGGAGAGACTGGCAGAGAGGAACCTCATGAATTTGAGTAAATGGAAGGGCACAGTCCTGTACCTAGGGGGTAATAATCCCATGTACCAGTACAGGTTGGGGACTGACCCGCTGGAAAGCCCAGAGAGGTATGGAGTCTCCTTCCTTGGAGATATTCAAAAGCCATCTTCACAATCCTTGCAAAAGTGCTCTAGGTGACCCAGACTGAGCAGGAAGCTTGGACCACATGATCTCCAGAGGTCCCTTTCAACCTCAACCATTCTGTCATTTCCAGCAGGAATGATTAGGCTTAACAGAATGCCATTCTGTTAGTGGCATTCTGTAATGTGACAGGCAGAGCATGCTGTTTTCAGTGGTACATTTTTAGTACCTGTAAAGGCTTTTGAAATGGCAGCATGATCTGTATAGGCTTGTGAGAAGTTCTCCACTGCTCAGAAGTGACAGAGCTAGATCAATAACTGCCATATTATTCCTCTGTGGCTTTACTGCTTCTGGAAGTTGAATCAACTGAAGTTATTTCACAGATCTGAGCAATGCTCAGTGTACTGTAGGTATGTGTGCTTACATACTGTTTGTTTGCTTTGCAGATCCTGGTTGCTAAATCCCCTGTTGCTCCATTCTCCACTTTCTACTACACCATTGAGAAATCGGGCTTTGTTCTTCAAGGTAAGACTAGAACATTGATTATTTTGCCTTTGCAATTAGTGTTTTAAGCAGGCTGGAGGCAGATAACAGTGACTGTTGTTGAAAATGGTGCTATTTATACCTACATAAAAAACCCACAAATTCGAACCATCTGGCTGACAAGGGCAGCTTTCTGCTGCTTTCTGTGTATTGTCTCAAATTATACTGAATTACATTGTTGCATATTCCCACGGATCTAAGAGTAAAACCTGACATTATTAATCAAATCTCCCTGCTTGCATTCAAGGTAATACAGAATGATTCTGGTAACATTGCTCCTATGGGATAGATTTCTCCAGGAGAAACATGTCTGTCTTAAAATACCATTAAAAACATGTGCTAATAAATGGTTCTTCTTTACCCAATAGCTTGACATCAATAAAAACACAGGAAATTAATATCTCTGCTCTATTTTTCTGATCACTCTAATGTGAATGCCACCTGGTCTTAAATAATCCTGAGATTCTCTAGGATATGGGCTAGTGTGCTGGAAAGCTGGATGCTACTACTGTGATGGCAGGGACCTGGGCTCCTTGTAGCCATCCCCAAAAATATCTTCCTTCAACCCACAGCAAGTGGAAAGAGCAGCTCTTCCTTTCTTTCTCCATCTATTCCAATCAATCTTCCTCTAGCATACTTACTTTTTGACAGATATCCATAAATCAGTTTTGCTGAGTTGACCTCTATTAATATACAGTCTGGCTCTCAGTTGCTGCATCAATTTAGCACACTAAATAGGACCAATCAGTGCCTGCCACTTGCTGTTTAGAGGACACACTCTGATATGCAGCCCTGGCATTAGGGAAAAAAAGTTAATGCCTTTTTCTCACATTCCAGTGATTGAGAATCACTGACCCCCATACAACACTACAGCAATTTTAAGGTACATAAACAGTTCTCTCCCATCTGCCCTTTTCTCACCTACAGACATGCTGTACCAGAGCAATGACATATTTACATTTATTAATCACTAGGTATGCTTTGATCTGTCATGATACATAATGTAAGAAAACAAAAGAAAGAGAACAAAAACATTTTGGTGTGAATTTTGGCTTCCTTTTAATATATGTGTATGATGATGACTTGAGGTCTACTAGGTGTTCTCTCAGCCTCTAGAAACTTTACCTAGGATGTGCTTACATGGCATTCGGGGAGTTCAGTTTGGTTCATTTGGTACCAGTAACTTCAAACAGGCTATAGAAACTAGAAACAATTTTTATTGGTTTACACTGAGATGGGTTGCAAGATTTGCCCTAGATCTGGCATTTTTTGAATCTAGCATTCAACAACAGACAAGCTACTTCCCTATCTTAAGGATCTTCTGAGTTACAGACTTGTTTTTCACTGTTTTAAACAAAGTAGACCAATTTCCTGCTCTGACCCCAGGCACTAATATAAGGAGACTCTGGGAAAGGGGGTTTCCCTCTTTGGAAGGGCTTTGGGGAGGACCTTTGTTTGCCTTTCTGTGAGCCAAGAGTGTAGCTTTCTAAGGACCCAGCCCTGGCTTTGAAGAACAAATTGGCCTGGTAAGGTATAATGATGATGGAGTAGTACCCTTTGATAAAAGGCTATTTGATAGCATTATGAAAGGTATGGCAGTAGGGGTAGGGCTCTTTTCCCTATATCTGTACATTTCTAACATGGCAGTTTAAATCGTCATGCAATGTTTTTCTAAAATCGTGTTCAGATTTATGTAAGTAAGTGTTGTAGCTCACCATCAGGCATTATTTGTACATTTAAAAAGCAGATTGAAACTCCTCTTTGCATAAGTCCTTTCTCTTTTTTTGACTACACCATATTTTATAATATTTATTTCATTTTTAGCTATTTTTATTCAAGATGGGTAGGATACAAGGGTGTGTTTCCCTAGTCATGTGTCCCAGGCTACTCCACGTGGCAGGTAATCTTCTAGTCAGAAGTTAGACAGCAGTGTCCAAACCTTAAAAG
>JAUBOD010000560.1:610288-627373 GCA_032353885.1 Nothura maculosa
AGCCCTTGGATGTGGCCGGATCTCAGCTACGATGCTGACAAGAGTCACAATTCCAAGAAAGAGACACGTAATGGAAAGTGGCCCCGGCTCCTCCTGCCTCATAGGCCGGGCTTGCGACAGGCCCGAGGCTGCGGCCTGTTGCCTGAGGGGCTGGACGCGAGGAGCTGTGTCACTAAGGCCGAGCCTTAGCTGGAGGGGGAGTGTCGCTGTGCGAGGGCATCTTTATAGTGCTAACAAGTGGATCTGCCCCACAGTGTGATGGCAGAGGCCGCTCCGCCATTGAGGCTTTGTTGGGGCCTTCAGTGGGTGTCAGGAGGTGAGCGCCTTGCAGGCGGCTGGTGAGAACAAGCCCATGCCTGTGGGAACCGGTGGGAAGCAGCAGCTGGATGAAGGGCCACGGCCCTTTCTTCTTACGCAGGGGGTCCCATCCTGGGACCATTAACCGATAGGCCGTAAACAAATTGATATCGGAAAATGTGCCTGGAAACTCCCTGATTGGTGAGGGTGAATGGGGAATGAAAGGCAAAGTGAAAGTGTGATTTAACAGTTCCACAAGCAATTTCCATTGCCACCTCTGAGGGATTAGGGTGTGTGGAATAGGCTAAAAATGAGGAGGAGCTCCCCCCTCTTTTGTTCCCTGGGCTAGAGGATAATAAAACGGCAGGAGAGGCAGTGCAGCTAGTTAGGGATTTCACAGGCTGCTATTTGATGCAGTTTAAGGAGCCCTTCTGCTATTGTTGCGCTTAAAATGGGAAGCGGAACTGCTCTCCATTCGCAAAAATCTCCAGCGTCCTCAGGAAAGGAGAGCTGAGAGCAAAAGGCTATTAAGATGGTAATGCTGCCCCATTTGGAGGAGTGTATCAAAATCCTCTTTGTCAGTGTAAATCGCTGCTCTGTTTCCCTGGTATCTTTGCATCTCATGGCCCCAGCGCAAGCACCAAAGTGTTCAGAGGAGACCCTGGTGAAGCAAGAACTGCTTCTCTTACATTGTCAGAGAAGAGCTCTAGGCTGTCCAAGGGCACCACAGAGACAAATCTCTCTGCTTTTGTGAACGTGAAGTGTTTGAGGATGAAAAGAATCCAATTATTCACTGGTTCCTTCATTCCAGCTTTCAGTCTAGAGAAATGAAACATGATGATTAGAAAACAAGAGTGACCAGTCAGAGGCTTAGCAAGCCAAGTCAGCCTTCATGTCTCTCCTTTCCATTTCTTCAGTATGGTGTGTGCTGTGGAGGGGGGCAAGCGTGGACCTGAGAAAACCTCAGTTGCTTTCACATTCCTATACAGTGCCTGCCATACAATATACTGCCACGGTGTGACTTTGATGAACCTGAACCGTGATTACAAAATCTGAAAGGAGATCTCTGTTTTGTAGATCTACTGTGCTAAAGCACAGCCAGCTAAATCTGAACACCTCAAAATATTGGAAGCTTTACTGTCTGCATGTGTGTTCTGTCTCAGGACTTGCTGTTGCTTCCAAAAATCAGTATGGTTGTTAAAGTAAATGAAGCATTTCCTTTAGAAGGAACAATAACAACAATAAAAAAACCTCTAGATTTATTTGACTAAGGGTATAAGTCATAAGATATTTTTTCCCATTGACAACGATATAAATACCATTTGGGCCTGGAAAACCTGCTTGGTTTCCTTCTGATTCACATTCCTCTAGCAATAACGACTGCTGTTAATGATTAGCTGGCAATCCTGTTAGTGGTATATTGGTCAGAGCAGATTGTGGGCTGTTCTGTCCTGGTTGTTGTTCCAGTGACACAGAATATAGCACGTACTGGGTTAGGTCAGCTAAACAAGAAGATGTGACTCAGCCACGCACGTGCACTTACGCTGAAAAGAAAGATAGGCTGAATAAGATGATGTCAAAGTTTGTGTTGTATTCTGTGGGCGATCTTCTGAAGTCTAACTTCAGAATCAAATGTATTCTGTGGCAGAAAGGCAGTCTGGTAACAGAGCCTACCCATTAGCAACTGGCCACTTGGCTGGCCGTGGCTCAGCTGGCTTTCCATCTCTTCCAAGTAAATGCCCACTGTTAGCCAGAGATGGTACTTCCTTCAGGAGATGGGAAACATGGTGGCTGCTTGCCAGCTGGGAAGGCCCTTTGGGACATTTTGCTGAGGGCTTTTTACCGAGTGATTAACATTGCTGTTCACTGAAGTAACTCAGAAGTACTGAAAATGTAAAACAAGTCATAGTGAGGTAGGGCTTGCTTTTGAGTAATCGCTTATTTTGACTTTTGTGTGGTTTAAAAATGGGAGAAATCAGCAGGTCATCTAAACTGGCCTCCTGTATAGCAACAGGCATTTCCTTCTGACACCCCCCTGCACACCGGCCAGTGGCTTGACTTACACTGAAGCATTTCTTCTAGAAAGGCTTTCATTTGTAGACATCCAGAAATGCGAGTTCCTGGTTTGCCTTGACACTTTGTTTCACTGTTTAACTAACTTGCTGTTAAATATTTGCTCTGTATTTCAGATTAGAATTTGCCTTCAGCTTTTGGCTTCAGCTCTTGTTATGACCTTCGTTGCTAAATAAAGGAGCACTGAAATTGCTACAGTTTTGCATAAGCGTACTTGACATTAGGACTGTATTAGGACTGACTATATTTTATTCTTCCATTTTAAAGCAGTCATAATTATTGGCAAATTTAGGTTCAAAAGTGTTGTGTCTCATGCTGACTGACTCCTCTCACTACCTACAGGAAGGATGCTGTACACAACACATGTAGTGTTGGATTTTTGGTGCCAGGAGGACTGGATGATGAGTTGATTTCAATAACTCGCCCTTCTCTGCCCTCTTTTTCACCCAGTACCCGTGTGTGCGAGGGCACAACCACGTTTGCTGGTGCTGCTGTAGAAGAGCTAAGTGTATCATCCCGGCGTCAGACTGAAGCAAGTGGACCCACAGACAGAGGTTCTGGGTCCTTTAGGTTTTAAGCTTTGCAGTGCGAAGAGGCAAGAGTTGTAGGGGTGGCTAGAGCCAGCAAAACCTTGTTACATGATGTCCAATTTCTCTCTAATGAAAGAGCAGAAGGGGCTAATTTTAGTCTCAAAATAACATAGGATCTGGGTTTGCAGTGCAGATTGGCAACGCATCTCCGAAGTGCTATAACTAATTTATATGACTAAAGCAAGTGCAAAGTGCCTCGTTTTGTTGTGAAAAGAAATGCTTTGGTAATGAGTAGTGAGGTAGAAAGGGAATAGTGAAAGAAAGGGCAGCATTATTTGTATTGTTTTGTGTGAGTTTGAACAGCGAGAGACAATGATTTGCTGCATCAAAAGCTTTTATTCAATTGGAGAACTGTAACTATGAAGTGACCTTTGTCTGGAGCAACATGGATATAATCTGTAGAATGAAGCAGGGTTGTACTCAGCGCGTGAATGGGTGGGAGGCAGATTAATGGGAATGAAGTTGTGTATCGGCATTGAGATGGTAACAGATTTGCGGTGCCACTGGTGATTTCCAGCCCTATCGGAGGGCTAAAGAGGGGCTGATCATTGTGAGGATCTCCGCAGGGTGCAGCAGTTCTTGCTGTATTCCCCATAGGGCACTGAAAGAGGCGGATGCTCTTTGTAGCAGATTTGCAATAGTAGGAGCAAGAAAGCGTGATTGGCTCGAAGGCTTCCTGGCAGGAAGGAATGTGAGAAGCACAAGGCTCCCAACATCCCAGCCTCAGCAAAATCACTCCCAGCAATGTGGCCTGCGCCAACAAAAATGGCTCTGTGCTCACTTCGCCCATGCTCTTTTCAGAATGGTTTTGGGTCAAAAGAAGTGACATTGACTTGGAGGCCTCTCCCCTTGGTGGCTTTGCTGGGACAGCTCTGTGCAGCTGTGAGGGAGCCAAGCGCCTCTGCAGAGGCCTTGCCAGGTCTGACAGGTGAAGCAATCCAGAGGGGTGAAGCACACGTGTAAAACTGACTGGAAATGGCAATGATGAAGAGAGGTGGAAGAATAGTGTTCAGGCTGAAGAAGTTTACATATGAAAGAAACCAAATAAACACTGTCATTTCAATAAAATCAAACGTTTCTCTATGCAATTGTAGTCATGCAAGGGGCAAAGTAGCTAGTCAGGAGATTAGTTATGTTTTTTCTTTCAGACTTTGCTATGAGCATAAGTTGTGGAAGGATATTACACCAGATAAATCCAGTTGAGCAAAGTTACCTGGTTAATTCTGAACATGTCTGTGGAGATGCTGAAGAAATGATACTGCTTCTCTGCTGAAAGCCAAGCAGCTCCCTAAATGCTGTGCTCAGTTGCAACTCAAATGTCAGCATTTAGTTTTTCTTAAGTTTTACTAGAGGTAATATGAAAAATATTACTGTAGGTGGTCTACCTAGTCTGTTCTCATTAACACAAGTGCGAATCATCTCTTTTTTTAATCCAGTGTTAATTAAACAATAAGCAGAAGAGTATGGGTCCATATTTGTGAAGTTGTCTCTTCTTTTCAAGACTGGCATATACTGCAGGTATCTAGGGATAAAATGGTCTCACTTTGGAAAAACTTTTTCCTTACTAATCTCTCAGTAATGAGTTCCTGATCAGCAGGCTGCGATTCTGTATTTCCAGAACAGTGCTAAAGCGAGCAGCCTTTTTCCCAAAGGCTTTTATCATCAGGAATGAAGTTCTAATGTTTTTCTGGGAACTGAATTTTGTCATACAAGTCCAACAAAACTCCACTAGCGATTGGCTGGTTTTTACATAAAGATGTTGCACCTTTCAAGCTACAGATTTCTGAAATAAGGTCAAATGGACTTAAAATGGACTTAATGTTCTTACAGGAACGCGTTCATGAGCAAGAAGCCAAGAAACTGTCTCTCTGAAAACAATGTTTTCCAACTAGAATAAAGTCATATGTTTTTGCGTGCAGCTCAGGAAAGTCAGAGACAGTTGAGGCTTCCTGTGAGCGAGTCCTTTCTCCCCTAGGCACAACTGGCCGCCTCCTGCTCTCCTCAAAGGTTAGGGCCGTTCTGGCATTTTGCGGGGCCACTGATGTGTTCGGTGAAGCCATCACTGCTCTCATATTACCCTGAAAATGCTCATTAGCTATAGAGGAGTGTGACCCAAATGACCTGACCCTTTTGTAGCATACGCAGAATGTGGTTAGCGAGAGGACCTCATGTATTCTGTCTGTTGAAGTGTTGGGGAGCCTGTGAGCACAGCCTCGCTGGCAGGGAGACGTGCAGCAGCTTTGCTGTTCTCTTTGCTACGCAGGGAGAGCGGTGCCGAGATCCAGGAGGCCAAAGCCATGAGTGTGCAGAGCTCGGGCCCTCCTGGACGCAGCGGGGCCGCGCGCGCGCAGCCCTGTGTCGGCACTGGGAAAGCTGGGCCTGAGCGGAGGCCTTCGGGCCTGTGCTCTGTCCTGCCCTCCACAGCATGGGTGCTGCTGCTCTTTGGAGCTGCCCTCTGCTCCCAGGATTGGCACACCTGCACATACCCGAGGTGTCTCTGCATCTGGAGCACAGAATCCGTAAGGTTGGAATGGACCCACAGAGATCTAGTCCAACCCCCCTGCACACGCAGGGTCACCTGGAGCACGTGGCACAGGGCTGCATCCAAGCGGGGTTTGAAGATCTCCAGTGAAGGAGACTCCATATCCTCTCTGGACAGTCTGTGCCAGGGCTCTGTCACCCTCACTGTAAAGATTTTTTTCCTTAAGCTCCTGTGGAACTTCTGGTTCTTCAGTTTGTGGCCGCCAGATAGAACCTCTAATCCTATCAGTGGCCACCACTGGAATGGGGCCGGCCCCATCCTCCTCACTGCCTCCCTTGAGGTATTTATAGACACTAATCAGATCTCCTCTCAGCCTTCTCTTCTTCAGGCTGAACAGGCCCAGCTCTGTCAGCCTTAAAGGCTGCTCTGGGCTTGCTCTAGCTTTAAAACTGGACTAACCACAAATTCAGGTGATTTATTATGTAACCTTGTCTCTCTTGATAAATTGAAACAGGAATATATAACATTTTCATGGGGACAGACATGTGACAAACTCTCCTAACATACAGCTTGTGTTTCCAAAGGCTTTTTTTCCTTGCATTCATTCCCTAAAAGGCATAGTGCTGGGCTATTATTGCAAGATAACTTCTGTAATATTCATTTGAACTTTTAAATATTTGTCAAATGCATATTCACGCCCCCTTTCCATTAGCTTTCAGTGTTTATGTAGGATATATATAAAAGATACCAGCTGAAATATCCTAAATATCCATATATATATATATTATTTGTGAAAGGCACTGTTCTGTATCTTAACTAAGTGTATGCTATTGTGCCCTGTTTCTAAGCTCTATGTATATACATATATATGTCAAAAACCAGAAATGTACCACAGGACATAAAGTAGATTGGACATGAATAATAAATATTTGCAAGAAACTACTACAACAAGCTATAAACCACTATTTACTTACAGAATCTGAGTGATTAATTCAGTTTACAGTAGCTCTGAATGTAATCCAGGTTGCACAGTGCTCATGATTGTTACGATGTTTCTCTGTGTGGTTTCTGTTGTAATAAATTCAGAATCCAGCACTTTATTATTCAGTCAGTGAAGATGCCTGAAAAATCTGAGAGATTAAATTTCAGGACAGGATCAGGTTAACCAAGGGCTATAGAGATGAAAGAACCACAGATTTAATCAGCATTTTGTTGGAGCGTGGTGAATGCTCTAGCAGCATGCAAGCCTTTAATTTGTCATTTGAACAACCTTAAAGGGTCTGCCCTAAGACCCAACTTAGCAAGACAGTGTGTATATGACTGCCTGGGTGAAGAGGAAACACAGGAGATGATACTAGAAGGACCAAGTGTTCGCCAAGAAATGTTATTGCTGAAAAGATTTTATTCTTATATTTATTTTCCATGCAATTTGAGTTTTTGTTTGAACTTCGTAACATTTCGGTTGCAGAAAAAGTCTTCCAAATAACCCAAGACTATGAAGGTGCAGCCAAGATGTGAGGAGGTGCCATTTCTAGAAAGTGCAGGACTATTCAAGTCCAGTTAAAGTGCTGTTTAGCAGCCTGCAAGAGCAGAATGGTGTTTTGAGGCTGCTCTGTGATGTGTTGAACCCTCAGCCATGATGGGCACAAGCGAAAGAGGAAACTTAAAATAAACAGGCAGGTCCTGAGGAGGTTCTGAGGGTGTTAAGGAAGAGACTTTTCTTCTCAATAGGGTATAGAAAACATGACATTCCTCCTTCAAGCTGTGTGTATTTGATGAGAGAGTTCGGTCTTGAGGCATGTCAGGGTAAGTGTCTCACTAAGACCAAGTTAGATTTGGGTGAGAAATATCCTCACTTTTACTTTTTTATTGCAAACCTGTGCTGTGAATACATTACCTAGAGCAAGCTATCCGTCAGCCTTGCACATATATTGTAGCTATTTATTTGTAGACCATATCCTGCCTGCCTTGGTCATTTGCTGAAGTTCACAGCAGATTAGAACATCCTGTTTGTTTAGTTTTCTTTTGTCTGCCCAGTACCAGCCCAGAGCGAATATTCCTATATATCTTTTATTTTCTGCTTTGCAGTTGGATCACAGTACTCCTGATTGTGCTCAATAGCTGGAAATGCTGAGGATATCCGATTGCTGAGGTCTCTTATTTTAAACTCCACATGCCAGGAAAAGTATGCGGGATCCCACCGGCTTAGCACCGGAGGGTGCAGGATGCATCAACAGGAAAACCAAACAAAACATAAAATTAAATTCATTTGAAAGGGGAAGGGACTCATATACCACCCATCAGCAGTGTTTAAACTGTTTGTATTCAAACAATAGGCCTTTCATTTTACTTCAGTTCTTCTCAATATGCAAACTCCCTTTACTTGACTTGGAGAGCTGCAGCTGTCACTGAAGCCAGTGGAAGCCGTAGGTGCTTCTACCTTTGAAAACCAAGCCAGTGTTTTCTAATGTGATAGCAATAGCCAGAAAAAAAAAAATGAGCATGGTTAAAACATATCTCTGATGGCTGTGTACTGTAATCCCCCAGCTTTCCTTATGGTTGATATGGAGCCAGAGTCTCATGTTTTATACACCCAGAGCTCTATCTTCTTAGTCTCCAAGTCCCTCTTGCCCTCATCTTGGCATTCCTCCATGACTGCACACCTTCCACTTGCAGGAGTCAATTGGAATTTATCAGAGCTATCTTTTAATCATCCAGAAGACTTTCTTCTCCTTGTGAAACCAGGTTGCTCCTTCTTTTTCTCTTTGCACTGCACTGAGTAGATTGGTGGTCACAAAGCTGTCCTGCGGCCTCACATCTGCCATAGCAGTGGGGAGTACCGGTAGCCATCCGTGGCACTCTTTGATTTTTCATTTTGAAGAATTTGTTGTGTGCTACAGGGAAAGGTTCCTGAACAGTGTCCAGATGGGAGAGCAAGTGCAGATTTTTCCTGTGCAAAATGAATCCACCATCAAGCTTGAACTCAAGGGGGATAAAGGCAGCCCTGCAGCTACTCATGTCTACCTGAGCTCAGCAAAAGCACCACTTGCTGCTGCATGGCCCAAGCGCACAGGAAACATCCATAGACGAGCTCAACCCGCAGACATCTTTCTGGCAGAAGGGGTACATGAGCCTACCCACACCAGGGCTGCAGTTGGCAGCATGGCGCTTGCCCCAAACCTGGCTCAAGAGTCTCTTTGGCAGACAAATCTTTGCCAGAAAAATGGCAAGTGTCTATGAGCAAATGGTAGACATTTCGCTAGCAAATGCTTTTGTTAAATGTGTGTGATAACTGAGATGGAAGTCTGGATGAAAACTCCAGATCTTCCTGTGCTCTAAGGAGAACTTCTTCTAAGCAGTGGTGCATATTGTAGCAGACAGGAGGCCAGAAGGCTGGAAACCAGCTAGTGGGTGATTGAGTGGGACTCACTTCCCACCCTCTGGAATTAGGTAAAAGAGGTAGATAGTGTATGCCCAGCCAAGACTCTTTCTTTTCTATTTGCCTGAAGGAGACTTAATTAGTGAGAAAGCAATCTGAGCAGTTCAGGAGCTGAAATCTTCCTGACCATATCTGGCTTGTTGATCCTGGGAGGTCGGTAAAATCATCATTAAATTTGTTCACCTCTTCTTCCAATAGTATGAGAAAGTGTGTAATAGCTCGACTAAGTAACTGCTAGTTCAGAGAGAGCTACTTTGAAGTGTCTTTTGTTATTGCTTGCGTCTTAGACTGGCAAGCTCACTGAGGGCATTGGTTCTGTGACTTTTTTTCTTTTCATAGTACCACATATTGTTGGTAAAATAAGGAGACTTTTAAAATACAGGAAGCAGAGGGAATGTTGATCTTGAAACACCAATGATTGAAAGGGCCATTCACAGTTTCCTTCAAAACACAACCCAGTGGTAAGATAATCCCAATCGGGGCTGTGTGCCCAGGAGAGCATCTAACGAAGCATCCCGTGTTATTGTTCCCCTCGTGTTTGTTCTCCATGGGAACTGGAGGAAGGAAGAACTCGGCTATCAGGCTGCAGAGGAAGGAGTCTTTGTTGCCCTTGGCTACCCTGACTTTAAATGTGAGGAAGCACAGCGCGCTGCACCGTAACCTTTCTACAGGAAAAAGGGATAGTTCAGCGGGTTAAGGGCGGGCACCCTGTTTATCCAAAGAATAGGCTTCCCTTGCATGCGGTGGCTCCCCAGAAGCCCCAGCTCCAGTTTGTCATTAGGGTTTTATTCAGGTTATGGGGGGCAGCCGCAGTGTGTGGGGAGCCGCGTCGCACAGGCCAGGCCGGCGCCATGTTGGCTGGCTGCGCTGTGTGGGGCCTGCTGCGCCCAGGCCCTGCCCCATGGCCCTGCCATGGCCGCGGCGCCAGCGCTGTCGTGGCAAAGCCCTCGCCCTCCCTGCGCCCCCTCCAAGGCACTTGTGGGGCCTGACACGCTCGCCAGGAGCGAGAAAGGTCCCCGTGCTCAGAGCCACCGCTGCCAGTCAGCAGGACACCCGGGCATGGTTGTGTCAT
Source organism: Nothura maculosa (assembly GCA_032353885.1). Taxonomy (NCBI): domain Eukaryota; kingdom Metazoa; phylum Chordata; class Aves; order Tinamiformes; family Tinamidae; genus Nothura; species Nothura maculosa. The sequence goes on from JAUBOD010000560.1 coordinate 620,242, forward strand.
CAGTTGAGCCCATGTGATGGTTCCGAGATACTGATTTATCGTCCTCAGAGGCAAAGTCCACCCGTGGATTGACTCCTTGTTACCTCACAGGTTACCCTGATGTGTGCAATGTACAAAACTGGGCCCTCATGCATGTTTCTGTAATTCCAGAAACTGGAAGACTGCCAGCAAATTTTTATAAGGCAGGGATTTTATGGGGTATAACCTCTATCCAAGCGACTGTAGTCAGCCTGACTGTAGTCACTGAGTAGACACGTAGCGTCTGAGTCACTATGGCGACTGAATAGACACAACAGAAATCTTAATTAGAAAATCTGTTGTCTTGTTTCATTTAATGTCAGAGTTTATGTCCAAACAAATATATTTAATTCTATTCTGGCAAAGTAAAAGCGTCTCTGAAGAACAGAAAGAGTAGAAATGTGATGGGGAGAACCCTATGAAACTACTGAGAGGCTCAAGTGTAAGGAATATTTTTCACAGGATCAGAGTATATCAGTAAAATAAAAAAATATATAAAACAAAAAGAATTAAGAGACCAGCTTAAATTTCTTATGCTGCTTATAAGGTTCATATGGTTCTGGAGGTGATTGTGTGTGTAAAAAATCATGCAGGATACAAGGAGAAATAAAACATATACCCCTGTATTATATTATTGGTGGTGTGGGCCTATAAGAGCCACAGATTTCAGCACAGAATATGGAAAGAAAACTGAATGCTCTGGAAAACAAAATTAGAAAAAATAGAATGAACAGACCACCCACCCAAGAAGCCTCTTCGAAGCAAATCAGTCTACATTTCACATAGTAGATGTGAAAGCAAGCTAAAATGCTGCAAACTGAAATGGAGTGGTAGGGGAAAGGTACTTTTTACCTTACTGGCATCCTAAAGTGTGGTATTCCTTAGAAAAGCCAAGATTTCTTTGAGGGATTCTGTGTTTAGCACATCTTAGTCAAAGCACAAGAACCAACTCGCAGTTTAAAAGTAAAAAAGTTCTGGGTTTATTTTGTTATTTGTAATTGCTAACCCTAGAAATATTCTTTGTTTCCTAAATGCTAAAAGGGCTTATTTCATTCTCACATTCTCACCAGGAGTGGTTTTGATGGAATAAATGGGGGCTTCCACACCCACTCAGGCTGAGGTTTTTATGCCGTTCATGGAGTTTTACTTATAAGGTTACAGTGTTTTGTACTTGGGTGCTAGAATAAGCCTGAAGAGGCACAGAAGTAATAGAATATAAGTCATTTTCTCATATCTCTATTTGCTCAACAGAGGTAGCAAGGCCAAGTGAGTAGAGCATTCATCAGTGTAACCAAAGGTACTTGATAAACTGAGTGCTCTTGAGGAACAGCTCATTGGGATGAAGATGGATGCTGTTCTGGAACATCTGCAAGTAGACAGGCCTCGCACTGTGATACCTGCACGTACCTAGAAGCCTTTCAGAAGAGAACCCTAGAAAAAAAAATACTGTTACCAAGAGGAAACCTTTTCAAATGACCAGGCCTGACAAAAGAAGCAAGTTTACTGCAAACTGATGTTTCCAAAAGAAGAAAAATATCTTTACTTCCCCAGACGAGCCACCACAGTGATTTGTCTGCTCTAGGAGGAGTCTGGTAGCATCAAATTCACTCATCTAGTTGCTGCTAGTAAAGATGCATTCACTGGTTAATTTAAAGTACTCCAAAAAGAAAGGCGAGGCTAAAGACTTCGCCATGTTTATTAACACTGTCTTCCCAACACAGATCACATTGGAGGAGACAACAGATAAATCCTGACTTCACTCTGTCATTAGTCTCCGAGATACGCGTTTATTACAAGAAATGGGAAACAGATTACACCAGCAAACACATCTGGCCCTAGTCCGACCTTCAGCTCTTCCAAGACGAAACACGAAATATGGCATTGTTTACAGCCAGGCTCTTAAAATCCCACACAGCTGCCGGCGTGAGAGGCAGCAGAATAAACTCTGGAGACAAGCTGACAACAGCTCCACTGCTGGGATGCCCCTTTTACAGACGAGGCAACAACAGATGAAGAAATCGTGTGAATGACCCAGAGCAGTTCTCATTAGTGAACCCAGCGCAGGCAGGAAATGGGACAAGATTCCTTTTGTCATAGTTTTTCGCCCAGCTGTCCACCCATCCCACAGCCACCCACATGCAACCAAATATAGGCATGGATACAGTCAAACTCCAGAGAAGTTAGGCAAATAAAACCTCCAGGCATTTCATACAGACCCCTTCCAAGTTACATTTGCCCTATTATAAACAAATGAAGAATTGCTGGTTTCTATCCAGACATATTATAAGAGGCTATGGTCAGGTGAAGGTGATAGGGCTGTGTAATTCTTCTTGTAAGAGTCCTCACCTTTCTCTGCCTATCTGCTGTTTTGCTGCTGATTACTAGCACTTTTACTACATCTGCTTCATTTCCTTTCTGTGTCAAAGCAGAGATTTTTACTCTTTGTGGATATGTCTGTTTTTGTAAAACATGTTTTATGCTATTCCCCAAATGTATATGTAAATGTAAATGATCAGAAAATAACTTTTCTGGGAGTTTTGAAATGGCTTACCTAATTTTACTTGGAGATTTTTAAATTGCAACAATGAAGGAGAGATGCCAGCTTCCTGGCATGTTTTGTTTGTAGGCACAGCTCTCAAAATCTTGCTCGCAGATTACTGAAAACTTTATTTTTCCTCCATTGGAGTAAAGTAACTAATTGCCTATATTCTTCTGCCATGCTTGATGAATCAAAGTGTACTCCAGTCAGTGCTTAAAGAACTCTCCTTTCAAAATTCATCCTTTTGTTCTAGCCCCAGGACTACAGGTTGCTTTGAGCATCTGCACTCGGTGGCCTCGCTTTTCTTACCTCCTTCATGTGTAGCGTGGCTCCCTGTAGCAGTAGCCATTTGTATAGATGGAGCAGTTATGCACGAGTCCTTCATGAGAGCCCTCCAAAGGGAAACTTTTAGTGCTTTATCTCTGCGAAGATGAACACCATGAGAAATGAAAGTCAAATCTGTAGGACTGCAGTTGTTTTAAAAATAATTATTTTCACTCAGTACCCTGGGAGGGAGGAAAAAAAAGGAGGGCAAGGATTGAAGTAGTAGAAGGTAAATGTAGGGTATACTAGGAGGAAATTAAGGTATGTTTATTTAGGGGGATGTAGGGGGCAAAAAAATCCCCTATATGAGTTACAGGGGTGAGATATGAGAGAGTGTTCAGAAGGGTCTACCCAGATGAAAAAGGTGAGGAGAAATGGAGGGATGGGGATGCTGAAAAAGGGCAAGAGAAGGAAAAGAGTAGGTACTTGCACATGCTTAATGCTTGTGTGCAGCATTAGTAAGTGTGTGTGACAGGGCTGGTGGCCTTGCTGACAGTCATATGGAACGGTGATCATGAGAAAGGTACCTCAGGTACCTCTATCAAGGTCCCCCAGCACTGACCTGCAGCTGACCCAGGTAAAACACTCCTCCTTTTCAGAGAGCCCATTTGGATGTTTTGTGGTTTTTGTTCCATGACAAAACTCTGTAAGAAGCTCAGCATGAGTTCCATGGCATTCTTTTATACTGGCAACTGTTGATGAGGATCTCAGCTAAAAATTCCTAATAATAACCTATGCACGTATTCCACCCTTGCTAGTAAAGAGACATGAGATGTTAAGAGCTCACAATAGCAATATCAGTCTGACTTTTGATTGCACTAGAAATGAGTACTGCAAACTCTCCAAACAATCTTTGAGTCATCTGATTAGCCAATTTTATAGTCCTCTTATTTTGTTATTTTGTGGAAAATCTTCATTTTTGTGATGTTAAATGGTAATGGTAGCTATTAGACATTATTTTATCTCCTCTTACCAGTGTGTCTGGGGGCAGCATCACTAGAGCTTTTTGTTGTATACTTTTCTTACCCCCAACTCTCATTTCTCATCATAAAGATTTCTCATCATTATTTGAATCACAGGCTTGTCCAGCAGGTCAGCTAATGGAGAGCAGATTTTTTACTCATTCTGTTTTTTTTTTTCCCTTTCCCTCTATTTATGTAACACGCAATTTGTAATCTTTATAAAACCAAGGAAAAGAGAAGTCTTGAGTTCATCTAGATTAAAATCAGCTGCAGCCTATTAATGGACTCAGCCCAAGACTGAGACTTGAGGAAACAAAAACATTGGACTAAATTAGACTGAACTGGCCTCTCTCTCCCGGTGAGGGGATACATGTAGAGAAGGGAAAGGGGAAAAGGGGGGTGGTAAATGGAGTGAATCTCCATGTGGTTTTAATTCATTTTGATTCTCTTCCTGAAGCTAATTTAGCAACACAAAGGCTGTGTAGTGGGGAGGCAGCGTTTTAGAAGTTTGGCTTTCACTGACAAACAACTCAATTCCTGTTTTGAAGGTCTGAGCTAGGTCTGTGTGTGTAATCAGCAGAGGTTTAACATGGTTATTTCAATACGGGGCATTTCGATTACATTCAAGTTCTTTCATCATCTGTCAGATTGCATCCAGAGGACTCGGATAAACTGACCCCAGGCCTTCATTCACTCTCTCCCAGGTACAGACAGTGAATAGTCCCGTTGAAGGCTCAGATCAGCAGAGACTTGGGCATTTCTGCCTCAAAGCTCCTCCTGGCGTGGCATTAGCAGAGGGCACGGCTGGCTTGCTCTGGCCACAGGACACTGTGCCACCGTAGTACAGTTATACTGATTTTTGCTAATGAAAAAATAGTAGAATGTTCCATTTATCCCCATTGTTATTAAATCCCTTTTTATTGCATCCTTCGCCTTGTTGGTGTGTGCAGAACTAGCAATATTTAAGAAATCATGACTTTGTCCTAAGAAAGCCTGAGAGTGGGCAGGGAAATGAAGTAAATAGTAAATCATTAGCTGTGAATGATCAGGGTGATTATGCTAGGCACAAACTGTCTCCAGTTGCAGTTTGCATGTCCATAGTGATGATAACTTGTAATCTGAACAAGGCTAAGAGGCAAATGGGGAGGTTGATGGAGGGATGGAGAGGGAGGAGGAAGGGAACACGGCCTTGAAAGGGCAGGCTAACCGAGACAGGGCTGTGGGTGGACGGTCTCCAGTGCTTCGGTCCCATGTGCAAATATTTGTTACACTAAATGAGCACATACAGGACAGACATCTATCCCTGGCTGCCTAATGAGCCCCAGCAACCAGCATCAGCTGTTGATTGCTCTTTTAAGTGTGTCCAGCAAATGACTAATATCAGAGGAAAGAGGATGTTAAGACTGAAACTGGAGGATACCTGTTAATTCTTGAACATTTTTTGCAATTCTGGAGAATTAGGTTTTGCTATGTCCTATTTTTGATCTTTGTATACATTCCAGAGTTACTGAGATGTTCACCAACAAATGGCATATCCCATTTCCAGTTTCAAAGTGAGTTTTGTGTTTTCATAGTTTTCCTGGTTTACATGTCAAATCAAGAAAAAATTTAAGTACAGACCTAACCCCTTATATTTTGCTTGAATTAACCTATTGCTTTCACTTACAACAGTTCAATTGGAGGCTGAGTTGAGTAGGACATGGTTTTCTCTTGGGATTCTCCTGTGGTCCTTCCTGACCTCCCTGAGCCTCCTGCCCTGCCCACCTTTCCCTTCCTGAGCAACACACTCCTTGGAAAACAGGTTAGAGATGCTGCAGATCTGTTCTGGATTGGATTGTTTCCTGTGGATAAATCCAGTTTGATCTGATGCACCAGTGCTATGAGAAACACTGAGCATGAGGGTGAAGGACTGGAAGCTTCTGCCTATAGTTTCTCTTGCCAAACTTAGGGCATGAAATGGCTGAAATAAGGACGTTAGGATACTGTCAGGGATCCCACTTTGTGCTGCGCCTTCCTCAAGTAAATATAAGCAAATGTAATGCAAGCAAATAGATCTTCTGTCCTTTTCCTTTGTTTGTTTTTTTTTCTCTTGATTTTATTCTAACAGTAAGTCTGTTATTTGTCCAGTGTCCAGGCAGACAGCAACACTTTCCCCCGTGTACATTGGATACTGATGACTCCAATAGAAGCAGTTGGACTTTTGTGCAGATACAGCTGGCATTTAGCCAACTAGTAACTAGGCAAGAAATACAGCGTGGTTAAAAGATGACGCTGAAATCCTGCCCACCTGCTTAGTGGGTTTCAGAGATTTATTTTAAGTCTCAAAATGGCCTATCAGTATTTTCAGTGAGTAAACCCATTTTGCATGGCTTCCTTTAAAGGGCTACCAAGTAAGAAAGAAACCTGTTCTTCAGAAAAAAAAAGTTTTATGCTTTTAGTATTTCACATACTTTGTGTGAGAACAAATTGAATACCAAAGGAATAATTACAGTGGTTGAACATAGTAGAAATTATGTACCTGATGATGGCTTATAAAGAGCCTCGTGCCTTAGGATCTGCTTCCTATATTGACTTGGATACTTGTTGTGTCCTCCCAAGTTCTTGGCAATTGAGAGGGCTTCATCCATCTGCTCCTCTCAGAGCAGAGCTGCCCTGTTCCTTGCACTAATCTCCATTCAGAGATGTTTGTCCCGCCAGGTCCAGACCCTGCAGCCTACTTTGTGCAGTAATGTCTTTTGTTTTTAGCAAAAACAAAGAGATATTTAACTGTAGCCTTATTTAGCTTGAAAGGGAAGTGGAGTATTAGATCCACTAGTTTCAATAGGGTTTAATGCAGCCCATATGAAAAAAAAGCTAAGTCCTTTCTCTTCCTTTGGTTTGAATCTGAAGAAAGCAGATATGTTCAAACCAAAAACTGTAGGGAGGAGGAGGGGATTCAGACCATCGTGTCAAGTCATCAAAGTAGTTATTTTGGAGAAATCTTTAGTGCATTTGCAAATTCACACAACTTTTGCTGTGGTTGCTTGTTCTTGATTTGTGTTGTGAAAGATGTTTTTGCAACTGAAAAGCTTGAAATATGCTTTTGAAAAAGGAAAGATTTGAGAGGGAAAGATCCCAAAACAAGGTAAAAGTTTCATCCCAGTGTCGGCTCTCAGCCAGCCACATTTGGTCCTTGTCTCCCAACACGGAATGGAAGAGCTGCACGCTCTGGACGGGGAGCTCTGCAAAGGTGGGACACAGGGCAGGATGTGTTGTTACCTCTGAGCCCCTGCTCTGGGCCACGCTGGAG
>JAUBOD010000560.1:627473-646519 GCA_032353885.1 Nothura maculosa
AGGACTCTGGTTGACTCTGCCGGATCTAATTGTGTACCAGTAGTGGTGTCCCAGGATTTTATCTTGAGTTATTTCTTCTTATTCCCAACCTGTTGGTGGGCATAAAGGTGAAGGGCCTCAAGCAAAATGAGGAAGGAAGGAAGAAGTTCAACTGCTGCCTAGTTTACTAGTTTACTAGTTTACTAACTGGTTCGGCTTCAACTATCAACCATTTTAAAGGAAACTGAGATACCTCACCCACATTTTCCAGAGGTTGGAGGCACTAGTCACTCAAGATACTACGCTAAGCAGCACTTACCTGTAGGCCTTTTGTATCCAGGGCTTCCAAACAATATGGGCTTCCTAGCATAGGTCAGATTCACTTGGTCTTTCTGTGTTCTTGCTTGCATTTTCCACAAGAATCTGCTAATACTCAGGTTGCTTCTCTTGCTTAGTTTCTGCTTGTATAAAGCCTGTCTCATTCTGTTCAGAGAGATAGGGGCTAGTCAGTAAAGGAGAAATTGTCGAGCAGTTGGCTCTGTTAGTCAAGCTCTGCAAATCCAGTCGTGCTGGTTTTCCGAGTGTGCCTAATGTCTTGCTTTGATGCTGCGGATCCTGTGCAGCGAAGGGTGAACACAAAAGGCAAATATTGGTTCTAGCCCAAAAGTGGAGATGCTTATCGCCTGTTATCTGAATTTCACATTCCTGCAAAACTGCACTGGAAATTCCACAAGTTTTCTTTGGAGATTTTTGCTTTGATTTGGGTTGGATCTATCCAGAAGATATCTCCTGGCATGTTACTTGTTTTTTTCACAGTTTTTTCTCCATCAGAATATAAAGCTCTCAAAGTTCTGAGCCAACATAAAGGGATGAAATAAGATGGAAGAAGATCATGTAGACAGTTTTACACATTCTCAGAGGTGTAGTGTTCACATTTTTGCCAAGTTTAAACAAAAGTTTGGAGTGGCTCTGATATCATCCCAAGTGATTCATCCGCTGTCTCTCAGCTGAGTGACTCAGACTGTGTCTTGCCAAGATGACACCCCACCAGCAAGCCCAGAGCAAGGCACTCGAGAAAACACTGTCCTGAGGTCACATTCCTCCATGCAAGTGCCAACTAGCAGGCGCACGGAAACCTGCCTTCCTGATTTACTAGGGAGTCTGCATAGAGCCTCGTCTACCTAGAGCAGGGTAAGGCTGACAGGCAAGCTCGCTTGATAGAAGCATCGTTATTTTCTGATATCAAGCACTGGAATTGGGAAGGTTCTTTTCTCCTTCCTGGTAAGTCCAGTTCTTTTTCCCCACATCCAGCTTGGCAATATCCATTGGAAGAGAGGGTGCTATTTGGGACGCAGCCTTATTCCTCCACACACACGCACCCCTTATTTTCTTGTTTGGTCCTGGACAAGGGCGCTACACTGCTGGCGGAATAAAAACCAAGTGTGTGCTCCTACATCCGCTCTCCTCCCCAATCTTTGTATCTGTTGCTGTGGCTGATGTGCAGCCCTTCCTTCCCGCGCTGCGCTCGCTCGTGGGCCTTGGTGGGCAGCCAGCCTTTCAGGGCTGCGCTCCGTGCCAGCCGCACTGTGTGCCGCTATTCTGCCCGCCCCGGGCGCCTACAGATGCAGCCCCAGCTAGAACAATTCCCGTATTGATCCTGGGCTTGTCAGTTAATCCGTCACAAGGCCTGGGAATCCTAGCCCCTTCCACATCTGCTTGCATAACTGCAGGGGGAAGACCGATTCTCCAAAGCTCTCACCGGGGGAAAAAAAGAAAGCAAAGAGAAATGGGAGCTCGCTGGGAGCCGGGCCCTAAGCTGCGGGCCTGGGGACCGGGACAGCTCCTACCTGCTCCTCCCTTTCCCCCTGCGCCTTTTCATCCCCCTTCGGGTCAGCGGGATCGGGTTTATGTTAGCGAACCATGAAGCTTATCAAATAAATGCTGCAGCAGCAGGTGTTTGGCCGTCTCCACAGGCCAAGTCTAACAAGGTTGATATTGTGTCTGTGGCCAAAGCGCCGCGGTAATTGCTTGCTGGCTTTGGAACCCCCAAGAGGTTTCTGGGAACCAGTTAGAAAAACAAACGTTACTAAGAGCAGGGATTTTTCTAAAAAGAACAGTAGTCCCCTCTGTGCCAGACGCGGAGCACCGGCCTTTCAAGTGCAGCACGGAGCATAGGGCCCAGTTTCCCTTCAGCTTGCCCTGTGTGACGGGGTCGGGGCAGAGGCAGCGGGCTCCAGGCTGGCTGGGCACATCTGGACGGGCAGCCTTATTCCGGCCCAAAGGGGCATGTGGAACGGCAGCTGTTTCCTTTAAAGACATTAATGTGATTCCCGAGGAGGAGAAAACCTCGTGTGTGGGGGGAGGTTGTGCGTGTGCAATTCCATCTCTCTCTTTCAGTTGGACTTACAAAGCGGAGTTCCAGAGCACAGCTTTCCCACCGCTGCGTGTTTGTTGCCTTTGAGCCCTTCTCCTGTAAGATACAACAGCAGAAAGAGAGTTCTTGGCAGCAATGCAGCCCAATTTCAACAGAAGAAGAATGTGATTTCAGAAAAAAAGCTCTCCTACGCCATTGCCCTTTATCTTGAGTAATCTGAGGCTAATGCAGGGGAAAGCTACAACAGGTCTGTACAGTGATGGTATTTGGAGGCATCAATCTTCATCATTCTTTTGGAAAGATTAAAGGATATTGATCATTTAGGTCATTTTTACCCCCTAAAGCTGATCATTATTCATGGTAATGTCAATTACAATAATGTCACTTGAAACATGTTTAACAATTTTAAAATTTTCCTGGAATATTGAGAATTTCTTCTGCTGCTTCGAGGTTGTCCAGGAGACCCAATTTGGAACGTGGCAAGAGAAATAAAGCAAACGTGACTAGACCTTCACAGGATTGCGTATTAGGTTTGAACCTTTAAGTTTCATTTAAAATTGCTTATAAAATTCTTACTAGCTGTAGGAAATTCTTTAGACATCCTTTAATTCACGTGACACAAGCTACAAAGCAGTCACTAATCTGTGGTAATCACTGTGATGAGGAAATGTAGGGCCTGGCAATGATTCCTGATTTCTACTGCATATGTTGAGTTCTGCCTTTGTATTTTACCTTGTGCTCCGCAGACTTGGTGCTGCAGTGACAACCTAAGGGTCCCATCCCATTCCTTCTTCATGCGGCACGGATCAATTGCCCAAGTTTTCCTCCCTGTCTCTTGCTACAATTTTTCCTGGTTTCCTGAAATAGAGGGAATAGTTTCTCCTATTGAAACTAGTTTCAATAGGAAATAGGAAATAGGAAATAGGAAATAGGAAACTAGTTTCAATAGGTTTCTCCTATTGAAACAGTGGCCAAGACACTGGTTATAAAGCTCATTAACCATGAAATGGTCTAATTTGCTGGCGATGGTAGCAAAAAGCTATAAGAACATATAATTTGTGCCACAGCAACACTGTATAGACAGTTTTGCTTAAAATGATGCTTTCATTTGACTTATTTATATTGCTGAATGGTTTGTGCACTTTTTTGGAAAGATCCACAAACCAGTTTAATTTGGATGCTTCTTCATGGTGTGCTTTGCAAGCATTCAGGGGCGGCATCTGAAGTTGTCCTTTGCAGGACAACAGTTCAATCCTGCAAAAAGCGGCATCATTGCTCGTCTGCAGTGAAGTTCCAAGATTCTGAGGGGAGAGGAGGGTCTATGTATATTTTTTGGGGAAAAGGCCACTACTAGGTATGTTAACTCCTGTATATTTATTATTAATAGTGGATTCAGCACTGAGGAACGTAGTAGAGGTGTGGGAGACTCGTGAGCGAGGCGGAGGGCTGACACGACCGGGGTCGCCAGAGAAGAACTGTGTGTGAGAACCTCACACACGCCTTATCACTGCTTGCCTGAGTGCAACCAGACACGAACCAGAATATATATGTGCTATTAATATGGCAGCTGTGATTTTTTGAAGAGTTTTTTGATGAGAAGAATGTGCCAGCTCATGTGCACGTGTGGGTCCTGGCAGTGGAAAGCTGTAAGTGCTTACAGGTTCCATATGAAAGCAAGAACATGCTCTTTCTAGGCGCAAAACAATTCTGTAAGGACCTCATAAAGCTCCATAAATGATGGCAAAGCAGGAACCAAGTGGCAGTGGATTATACCAGGGTATTTTATGTGGTGTGATGTTTTGTGTAGCGGCCTCGAAAGAAGCAGAAGGGACTTTTTGAAGATCATTGATTGGAAACAATCTTTATTGCTGGTCAAGTTCATTGCTGTCAAGAGGATGATTACTTAAATATTAGAGAGCAACTTTTACTCCCATGGCACAAAACTGATTGAAAAAATTGACCTGATAAATCAACTGTTAAATAGTTCATTAGATTAGATAAGAGAGTTGGAATGTATTTGATGTTAATAAGCATCCCATATGAACCATACTGAAATGCCCTTTTCATCTAAGTCTAACCAAATGCATTACCCCAGGATAGGATGTCCTCTGTGTGTTCTGTAAACATTTCTGAGGGTTTAGGGCTTGGCTTGGCTATTGCTTCTGTTTTCATTACTGTTTTTTACCAATAGAAAAAATACCGTATTGGCAATAAAGAAATGAAACCATATTGAAGTTGGTAAGAGGCAACAGAGTTCTCACCTCATAGCCAGTTTCTGTTTAAATCTGGGCTCTATCAGAAACGGTAACAAGGGGCTCTGCTAACCAGGGTGAAGAGAGTTGGTTTCATTCTGTTCTCTGATGGGGCAGATTATTCCTGGCCTGGTAACCTAGAAATTACCAGTATGAGTGAAGATACCTGGAGCCCCGCAAATACTGTCCTCTAAATTAAAATACCTACTTTTGTCTTCTGTCATCAGCTGTCAAAAGCAAGGTAATGGTATGATCCAGTTCACAGGGTGCTTAAGAACATGGAATTTGCTTCAGCAAATCTATCACTTAAATCACTTTTTTTTCCCCTAAGCAAAGTTATATTAACTCTATGGCCAAGTTTCATCAACATTTTTTTTCCTGTAGTCCATTTCTACTCCAACTGCTTTATGGCCAAGGTAGGAATTTATATTTCCAAAAATATTTTTAAATCTTTATTACACTGTGTGCTTTCTGACCCAGCAAGGACTCAGATCTCAAAGCAGCAGATATGGCAGGTAAGCAATCCCAGCCTTTCAATTATTACCTGAGCCTGCTCAAAGCTTCTATGGAAACACATCAGAGCAGGAGCAAAGCTGCTGCTGAAGATGGCCTCAGAGTTTCCAGTGAGTCTCCTTAAAAACACTTTTGTAATGCAATGCTCTTATATTGAATATGAGCGTTGGTATTTTTTTAAGAAGTCATTTTGCTTTTCATGGCATTTTACAAGCCTGTGATGAGTAACAATAGCCTTTGATCAGTTACTGGTGCGATGCATGCACATATTTCGATTTGTTTGGAGCCCATCTGAATCTGCAGTATGTACAGAGGCTGCATAAAGAGAGTTTCTCTTCCTTTGGGCAGCCTTATGTACACAAGCTTTTCAGCATGATTTGAACACTCAGTGTTGCTTGAACAACTTGTCATACCCATCCCAAATGTTTTTGTGTTCTAAACAGGAACACTCTATTTCTTTTTTCCAGTGACCTGCTTTCAATTTGTGATAAAATGCATTCTTGACAAGTTTATCGTGTCCTCATTGCAAATGCTAATATTTTCTGAAAAGTGAGTCTGAGGCAAGAGTTGAGGTTCGTGATTAAAACGTGCAGATACAAACCCTTCTGGAAGAATTCCCCCAGGAGTCTCCCTTTCCTTTGAACATGTGTTTGTACAGGATTGCTGCTTGCCATCCCTGAGGCAGCTGGCTGCCACTGGGGTATAAAATCCCTGCAGGCAAAGAGACAATTTTAGGAAAAAACATATCAGCAGAAGAGCAGTCGTACCCCAATCTTTATGTAGGTGCTGCTTTGGGTTTGCGTGCAAAATTGTGTGGTTGTTACTGCTTGCAGTGTGGGACTCAGGCTGGCTTGGAAATCAAGGAAACTTCCCTGTTTGTTTTTTTTGACTGTGAGCCATCTTATAGAAGAGGTTCATGCTATGAAAGCTGAATAAATAGGAATTTTGAGATGCATTATATGGTAAAAAGGAAGCCGTTAGTGTCAGAAAGAAGTCCAATATGTCATGCTGTCTAAATTGTAAAATCCAGCTTTCCTTGCTAAGCTGCTGAATGTGACAGTTTTCCTTTCCTTCTGAAGTCGCCTTGCTCTAAAGTCCTGTTTAGTGCATGTTTCCTTGCAATTACCTTTTCTCTGCTAGTTTTTGAAGAAATTGCCAGGATATTAAAATAGAAATATTTATCAGTCAGATCTATCAGTAAGATATATATAAAAATATCAATTAGATACATATAGCTAAAACATTTCATCGCAGTTTTTAGAACGATGATCTTAACTGGATCCCTGTGCAAATTTCTATCTGCCAGTCATTTAACATATTGCAGGTCTGGAGCAGCCTATTTCACCCTGAAACCAGGAGAGTCTCCGAGGTCCTGAGCCCTCCTATTTACAGACCAGGTTGTAACCAAAACTCAGGAAGTCACCAAAGTGAATGCTCTCAAGTTAAACCTCTGCAATCGCATCAGGCAAGATCAGAAATTAAAAGGAATGTGAATCAACGGCTATTAAAGGGAATATCCTTGGTCAGAGAGAATTTTGGGGGAAACTAAAGCTAGGAATGGCAGAGACAGGAGGTTGTTTTAAATGGTGCAGGAGAAAAGCAGGCAAATGCAGAAGGCTGAAGGAGTGAAGAAGTGAACCTTGCAAGGGAGAAAGCATAAAAATTAAAGTATCCGGATTGAAAAGGCAGCAGGGAGAGAGAGAGGCATCTGAGAAACTCCAAAGGGTGGGGAATGGAAAACTGGAATTAGGAGGGGACTTTAAAAAGCGAGTCAAGCTTAAGGCTTTGTCCGTGCTGCCAAAAAATCTATTTTGCTCAATTTTGGCTAAGTAGGATAAACATTTTTTCTGGCATGTGTAGGTGGTGGCCAAAATGTGTTTGTTACAAGTAGGTTGAAAACCGTCTTCCAAAAATGATTTTGCCTAGTCTAGTGAATTGTGCTAAATCATGTTTTTATGTTGAGTCAAAAAGCTTGGCCCTCCCCAGACAGGCCGAGCACTAAGGCAGACCAGACCCACTTGGCTTTAGCAGCTGTTTTTCAGTTCCATGGTTTCAGGCATGTGGATGTGGTTTAAGTGCAGCATCCCGGCGGAGCTCACGGGGACGGAGCACCCTCGGGAGCGCTCGGCAGCTCCGCCAAGCAGCAGGAAGGGCCTCAGGAAAAGGCAGGTTCAGCACTTACCAACCATGATGGCTGTAGTGCAAAATCTCTCACACACACAGGCACCCACAGGCATGTGGGACTGGGGCCTGGCCTGGGACTAGGTCCTGAGGTGGATGAGAGAACCGCTTGGCAAGGAGGCAGAGGAGACCCAGGGGAAGGAGGGGGTTGAGGACTGCCTTTGTCTTTGGTTTCCCAACAGGTTTTTAATTGTGTGGCCTTGGCCCAAGTTGTGGTGCCTGTTAAGTGTTTTCGTACCAGCTGAGGATCACCAGGGCACGGAAGCTTTGACTGTGGCCTCACAAGGCAGCGCTTGGCTCTGAGGTTTGGGTGGTCCTTAGGTTTAGACTCGTAGTCCCCAGCAGTTGGCTGGCTGAAGGCCCTGTCTCTGTGGCTGTTTTGATGCTCACCTCACCCCACAGTAAGCCGACGAAGGGAGCCAATCCATCAGCAATCTCTTCATTTTACATTTTACTTTACATTTCTGAGCTACTTTTTTGCTTCTTTGGGTCTGGAACAGTCTTGTTGATGAGTAAGGCACTAGTGCAGGGGAAGCAGTAGAACCACGGATGAAAGGGAGGAGAGGAGAGCAAGGAACACATCTTTTCCTAGTCCTTCCATGGCTGGGATAGGAGGGTAAAGCTTGTTGTGTCCGGAAAGTGTATCTACAGCTGCAGGTGGTACAGTGGGGCAAGAGGGCAGCAGCGTGATTCAAACAGAACCTAAATGTTCCCACATTTTTCTTTTTTCCTAAGAAACGGAAGCCCCAGGGTTTTTTGGAAGCTCTTAAAAGTTATCTTTGTGGATTTTATGGAATGTAAAAATTCAGTGCTGAACCCCAAAAGCGCTGAGAAGTACTTTTGTTTGATCTCATCATGATTCATTAGGGTAAATAACTTAATAAGTGAATACCTTACTAAGGGGGAATCAGGGGATCTACAGGATCTCTGTTCTTCACTTGATCATCTATTTTCACTGAATTTCTGTGATCTTATGCATGTTTAAAACCCCTGTCCTTTAGTGCACTTGGTTGTAAGCAGTCACTGGTTTAAAAGGTCGTGCATTGGGACATAGAATGTGATTGCAACAGTCCTGTGTGTGCAAAAAAAAAAGAATAAAAAAAACCCTATAAACATTGTTAGGAGTATGATGACACAACTGCATTGTTTGACTTCTAGTGATTGCAAACATGTTTTAACATTTCTTCCTTTAAGCAATGTCTAATTGCCCTCCTGCTTCCATTCAACAGAATGTTGCAGTTTGAACCTGTTTATTTTAGTTGAGCTGACAAGAGACTGGGCTCATAAATGCTGATCTAACTTATTTTTCTTTCTGTCAGTTCCAGTGCATGCAGAAGACCTGATAACAGGACCTGTTACATTGGCTCTGTCTGTTAGAAATGCGACCTACATCTCTTGTTCCAAGGCCACTTCTGAGTTTCACAGGGCTCCACAGGATGGTGGGAGGTTATTTTTGGAGAGCCAGCTCAAGGCCTCGTTTATCTTAGTCATCACCATCTCTCTGGCCTGCCTCCATCGAAATGTTATTGAAGAACCAGTGGTGAATTGAGCCAGTGATGGCCCAAGTCCATGAGCAGCCTTAGGCTCTTCTTTTTTGTCCTCAGGTAGCAGGACTGAGGAAGCATTCACAGTTGAGAGCCCCACGAGCTGAGGCACTGCATACATGCACAGAGTGAAGAGACAGACCTTGCCAGCTTCAAATGCAGTTTAGGGTTCATGCAGCAACTTGGTCTGTAAATGTGGAGACTAAAATCCTCAGACAACAAAATCATGAACCATTTGAAAATAAACTCAGCTTAGAAATACCAAGTGAATTGCCATGTAAATGTTGTCCTGCTGTACACTGGAAACATTCCTGACCGACTGGCTCATTGATAATTCTGGCAGCCAGCATCATGGGGCAAAAGGGGCTAACCCAAGATCCAGTGTTTCCTATGCGATCCTAAATGGGATCACACTTCTTATAGACTCCCAGAAAGGGAAAATGTATTTTTAAATTGATGTCTTGGCAGACAGTAAGGGCAGATGGGGAGAATCAAGAACAGCTTGCTTAGTTGCAGAAAGTGCCCAAAACCGTAGAATGAGTACCAGTGTTTTTTGCAAAAGTGTAGCAGACAATTTGAGAAGTCCATTTTTCTTACAGAATTTTATAGCCCTAAACCATGCTCAGTAGATGATCAGTGACCAAAAGCCCTTGCTAGACCAAAGGGAAAAGGACTTTGTACTTAAGTTGTGGTTTTTTTTGGACTTGCAGTAGTTGTGCAAAGTGGTGTTCACACTTGTACCTGCTGTTCTCAACAGGATCCCTGATCAAACCCCTCCAGTGATGGGTTCGTTAAGTCCAAGAGGGGAGAAGAAAACTATTTTTTTAAGTAACTAGCAGAGGATATGCAGAGCTAAAATAGAAATAGCAAGGTCAGGGCAGGGCAGGGCCCTGCGTTTCATTAGCCAGGCCTGGCCAGAAGTGATTAAATATGTACAAGAGGCTTTGAATAGATGCAGAGAGGGAGGATGACATTGTGGAATACAGAAAAGTCATTCTTTCGTGCTGCCAACTGACCAAATACAAGATGGGACTTCATTAGAGAGATAAAAGGAATACAGGTTAATTATTTTAATTTTGGAGAAGAGGGAGGGATTGTGTTCTTCTGTTGAGTGTTCTGTAGCAGTGAGAGAAACGGGTCTGAACCAAAAGCCGGAGCCTGGCTTGAAAGAGTCCAGATAGCCCTGACGTCTGTGCTGACCTCGCCTGCAGTTCTTGTGAGTGTCACTTGATCAAGACCCAGTGAAAAGGAAAAAAAATGATACTGGCAATGGAATCCAGGCCCAGCTAAATTTTGGAGGCGCTCCAGTTCGAAACCAATGACCTTGTAAGCCTATCGCAACGCCTAGACATCTGTAAACATACCAGGGAGAGAATTTGAAATAAAAAATGGAGCTTTGAAGGAAAATGAAGTATTGTGTCAAGTGGTGCATTGGCTGCCCAGCTTCAGTATTGGGCTTACTTGCTTGACCTGACATTTTACAGCTTTATTGTTATTCTTGTATGACCACTGCATTGCTGCATGGGCACCTAGGCACTGAATAAGCACCACATGTTAACTTTTGCCATAGAGATTAACAGCCTGTTTCTGGTAGAAGCAGGAATGCATTTAAATTTGTCCGGAGCACCACACATAATGTGTCTTTGCCAAACTGAGCCCCAGAAGTTTGGCTCTTAGCTGTGTGTTGCTCCTGGAAGATGCTTCCTCTGGTGCAGGACTCCTCAGTGTCACACTGGAGTGCCTCAGTGTCACGGTCTGCTAGGGATTTCTGTGTGCTCATTTTTGCACAAATCCAACTTCAAACATTATGAAAGATCGGATATAGTTACATTACTGCAATCTCTGTGCCTGGGCGCCAGGATATTTGCAGACTAGAATACAGGTATTTCAGTCATGCTGGTTCTAGTTACCTAAACATTGTATCTGTTCCTCTCATGCAGTAAATCTCGACTACATAAGAATTGTTTCCTCAGAGAGCTTCATTCTTCTTTGCTCCATTACAGTAAATACAGCTTATAAACATCTTTCGCTCTTCTGAAATTCATTTGACAGTGGAGATGACACTAATGGTCGGTTCACTGACAGAGAAATATGGTTAGATTTATATGTTTTCTTGCTAACGAAAGATGTCAGATTGACAGCCCTGGGAACAGCAGTACTCAGATAATTGCCCAAACATGCAGCATACTGAAACTCTGCCAACCTTTCACAGTGATTGTATCTTGATCCTTGAGAGTGAGAGCATATTTACACTTTCAGAAGGCATTCAGTGCTGAACCCAAGAGGGCCTAGGAAGTACTTTTTGTTTGATTTCATCATGATTCACTAAGGTAAATAATGACCATGATTTTCTTCTGTATAAAGGCAGCCTGATGATAATAGCTTGAAGTGAGAATTAACAAGAGCTAGATTTCAAGCTACGATAACTTTATCCTGAATGGTTGCAGATGCCATTTTCAATCCCCTGAGCAAACACTCACCCCCGATCGCTCTAACATAGTTGTTCCTGCACTAGTAATGATCAGCAGTGGGCCTAGGAGTTCAGATTGCACATTTTTAGAGACTTGTAAACTAATACTAATGTAAATTTACTCTCTGAGGCTTGGTTAGCAGCAGTGTTTCTCAATGGTTGTTGGATCAACACTGCTGTTCTTGTGTGCCCATCACTGAGTTCTGGGCAGTTGTGAAACTTCTCTGACCCTTCCCACATCTGCTCTCCCCCTCCTTTCAGAGTTTGCTCTCATCTTTTTCTCTCACCCATTCCCTTCTCTGTTTCCCCTCTTGTTCTCTCCATTCACCCCTCTTCCATTTTTCTCCACTTGTCTTGCCATTTCCAGTCATTCTGCATGTCTTCATTCCTACTTCTCTCCACTTCCCCTCATATTCATGTGGGATAATCACCCTGTGCCGTGTGCTCTGGGTGTCCCTGCTTGAGCAGGCGAGTTGGGCCCCATGATCTCCAGAGGTCCTTTCCAACCCCAACCATTGGGGGATAAACAGTGGCATTGTTGCAGGATTAGGCTTTTCTAACATAGCGTTATGGTGATAGAGATGCTATTTAGGAGCATTGTTTTACTCTATCGCTTATCTTGCCTCTTGCCTGCCCTTGTCATTATTCTCTTTAGCAGTTGCCTTTAATGGAAACTTAATTAACAGATTTGTATTCTTTACTCTTTATTAGGAATCTAGGAGAAGGAGGAGAAGGGATAGAGATGTTGTTCCTTGTCCCCTCTCCTCCTGGGCAGCCCAGGCAGTTTGACTGTGACCTTTTCCTGTGCATAAAGCATTCTGGAGGGGTAGAGGCCCTGCCTTGGAGAACCTGCCTTTTTCTTTCCCTGAGGTTTTCTTCCCGACCCTTTTTTAGGTGAATGGAGAGGAGTGATTTTTCTTATATCACCAGCATTCTTTTCTTTCCCTCCTCCCCTCGGTGCAGTCACGTCCCTAATTAATTGAATTCCCTCCTAGACCTTTTGTGAGTCATTTCAATTACCCATTAGCGAAGCAGCCTGGGATTTCTGCTGTGTTTTCACTCATCTTCCTGGAATTTCTCCTCCCTCCCCCCCCTTCCCCTTTTAGTCACTCCAGCCTGTGAAAAGCATTAGATGGACTTGAGTGCCGAGTGCCTATATTGTTTGCAGGCCCAGCTGCATACTTCTACACGCTGCCTTGTGCGTCACAGCTATTCATCTTGTTTTGTACTTGGCTCCGCTGCAGATGCTGTAAATATGGTAATTTTAGATCCCCTGATTGGAAAGGGTTGCAGGGCGGGTCTGGTGGCGAGCACGCTCTGTGATTTACGCTGCTTCAGCCCGCTCTCACAGCGCTGGGGGCCTGCAGGATTCGGCCGAAATCAAAACCGTTTCCGAGCGCGGTGCCTTTTTTAGGATTAGGAGAGTGGCGAACGCCCTGTTAGCTCTCACAGGATCACAGAAGGGTTGAGGTTGGAAGGGACCTCTAGAGATCTTAGAGTCCAGCCCCCCTGCTCGAGCTCTGTGCAGAAGCGCTGCCCCAGAAACTCCGGGGAGATGGTAAAGACGTAAGACGCGAGCAGGAGATACCACCTCAGATTGGGTGCAATGTCTGCACTCAAGGAGAGCCGCAAAATGCGTGTGTATCTGAAAACTGCAAACATGAGAAAAGGCGTGACAGGGATCTGTGGTGAGCAGATCTTGAATTTCACAGAAATGCTATCAGTTCTGAAGCGCTGCAGACATGCCAACCCAAGAGCAAAGTCTGATGAGCAGCTTATTTCTGGAAGATTCTGGAAGTGCTGCATAGCACTGCCGCAGGTGGCATGCATCACATTCCCAAGGGATGGGACTTTGGGCAGTGATAAAACCAGCCCGTAGTTAGTGTCTGGAGAATTCAATTTCTGCTCCACAATGGTATTTGTACAGCACAAGAGCCTGAATATTCAAGGAAATTCTCAAGTGGCACAGACATGCCATGAGCATCACTGGGACCTCACCGAAACCTGCCCCTCATGTCCCAAGTTGCAGAAGTAATTTACAGTGCCCAAGTTCCTATGACACTTTAATATTCTTATGATACTCGGCCCCGTGAGGTTAGAAGATTTCATGAGAGATCTGGCTGTCGATAATCAGGCTGTGGTGAGAAGCCTCTTGCTCAGAGCTTCCCAGGGGGATTTCCCATTTGTTGAGCTGACAGGAAGTGAATTTATGAGGGTTCCCTGGACACTGGTATTGTCATAGGTGTTTTTTTCTTCTTCTTCTAGCTCTTTATCCACTCAAAGGAGAGAGGGAAGGAATAGCGTGAAAACACTGCTCAATACAGACTCATTAGGACATTTGTAAGAAACCTAGTGGGAATTGTTTTACGTTTATTGTCATGAAATCTTTGACCCCTGATAAGTGGCAGTAGATTTCAGGGGTTCATTAGATGACTCTGGAGTTCTGCTAGTTCACAGGGCTACATTAGTCAAGTCTAAGACAAGACACTGGGAAAAAAAAAGATAAATGGAGCTACTGAAAAGTCCCATCCATGAGTGCCCTTTTATTTCCAGGGAGGGGCATGCAGCAGCAGGACCCATATGTTCAGGATCTTGTCAGAGAAGCACCTTTTTAGCTCTCTCTCATCTTGCTGTATTTTCTTGAATTCCTATCACTTGAATTCCTAGCATTTATAATGTGTCAGGTATTGCACCTTTTTGTCAGTGTGCATAAATCTACAGCTTTTGAAAAAAAAAGATCTATTTTGGGACTATTTGGACTTCTGGAGTATAAAACACCTTACAACTTGATAGATTTACAGTTATGGGTTATTTCTATTATCTCTTTTGAGAGAGCATCAAGAAAGATTGTGCTGTATTTCCTCAAACAACCCAAGAGTGAGAGGATTTTCTATCTCTAGTTCTATTTTGACACAACCCCCTCAAAGTAAAATTTCACATCCTTTACAGTGCAAAGGGCAGATGATAAAGATTATTTTAATTTCCCTTTTCTTTCAGAACTTTCCAAGTGACTGATTTAAACTCTGTACAAAGCAGCACTTGCTAGAAGTTGATATGCCCAGTTGCTCAGGATGGGAGTAAAATGTATTTGTGTTGAGAGAATCATAGTGTGCAAAGGTAGTTTCTGAGGAGCGTCAGTGCTTAGCAAACTTATTGCTATATAATACTTGTGATTTGGAAACACAGTTGGTAGATGTAAATATATATCTCAATGCTATCTGGCTAATCTTTTACATTGTGTGCTGATTAATTGCTGGTTTTGAAGCAGAAAAGGTCTTTTTGATGTGATCTATCAGAAGAAAAGGAAGGTACTGGTGAGTCAACCCAAGAAGACTGTTCAGTCATAAGGTTTGGAATCTCTGTGTGCGATGAACAAGAGTACAGTCCATCCTCAGAGCTGCTGCTTGGGTGATCTGTTGCACAGTTTGAGATCACATGAGCTTAGCTTTGTTTTCCATCTAAATGAGCACATGCATGTAAAATATATCTTCAAACTTACTGTGCAAAGCCTGGACTCGTTATTGTGCAGTGTGGAGGAGTCTCCGTTCTTCCTGGTTTGGCATCTGTCAGGTACTAGTCAATATTCCGTTTTGATCCCAGATTCCTGTGCTTGAATACTACCATGAACCCCACCGCTGGCTGTTGCTAGCCCCTGATTGCTCAGAAACAGCCTTCAGGAGCTCAGGTTTCATTAACGTGCCGCTTAGAAGTGATTTGGGATATCACAGCACAGTGATATCACAGTGATAGCACAGTGTGAGTCCGTTACCTAACTTTGTCCTTTCCCTACCTAGTCCTGCATTGCTGGTCCATGCATGAGAATGGTCTTGATAAGAGTCTTGCCCAATACCCTGAAGTGGGTTGGTATCTGAGCCAATTTGATCGAGAAGTTGTGAGGTCCCAATCTTGTACCTAGTCCTTCTACAGAACAGATGTCTGATCTAGTCCAGTCCATCTGTTGGGCTGGAAATGAATATTGAATTATGAAAAGAGTATTATCATGCAGTGCTTTTAACAGGGCATGGAGTTTGCTGGGAGAAAATGCAAGAGGCTTCCTTGAGCTGATCACCTGCCTCTCCAATAGCTTGTGAGAAACTATTTCTGTATAAACTGAAGTATTAATCACACTTCTTTTTCCTTTTTTTTTTTAAATCTAAGCAACTTGCTGACAACCGCATGGCTTAGTCACCCATTTCTCCCTGGGCTTTGTGCTTGACTTGTGCTGTGTCACAAGCGACTGGAGTGAGCGAGGCCACATTCCGCTGCTGGCCCTTAGTCCTGTGCTCCGAGGGGCCCTCCCAGGAGATCCCACTGCTGGGAAAGGAGGGAGTGTGTGACCCCACGCAGTCTTCCTCTCTCCAGCCCTGCTGCAACCCCAATCATCTGAGAAGGTGAAACGAAAAGCAACATCTCCCATGGCAAAGGTCCAAGTCTGCAGCGCGCCCGTTGTAGGTGTTCAGCTCAAAACAACACACCAAGGCGAGTGCACTCTTTACAAGTAGCATCCCAGGGCCCTCTCTTATTCCAAAGCAGAGATATTTATTCAAGGAAAAGAAGGAAGTGACAGGGTAACAGAGTACACATGTTGTGAAAATATGCAGGCAGAGTCTGAAGGAAAAATAACGTTCTGCCACAAGTAGCTGCCTTGTTCTTTAACTTTTTTTTTTTTCCTTGAGATTAGAACCAGCCATTTCTTGTGCTCTTTCAAGCACCTTCTGTGGTTTCCTGACAGCTGGCTGGAGGGGTTTGAAATCTGGCTTGGAAAATGGGCCATGGGTCATGTTATTTTAAAAAGTGGAGAAGCAAAAATTCCCATATTAGTCAAAATTCACAGTTTTTTTTAATATAAAATCAATGCTGAATTTTTTAATGCATGACTTTAAAGAGATTAATTAAGAACAACTTCAGAATCAGCTCGTCACTCTTATTTCCTCTGATTGATTTATAATGGCAGCCAGTATTTACTGTGAACTTACAATCTGTCATCTTACTCCAGAGTGTGAGCAGACAAGTGTTTGGCTTAGTACAAGTCTAGGCTGCATTTTTCTGAAAGTATTTTGTTGTTTTTTAATGATGTGATAATGCTTCTCTTACAAAACCTATTTCAATAACACAAAGTCTGAACAAGAGCCTTCCAGCAGCTATTCCTGCTGCTCACCCTGTGAGCCAGACCTGACAACACCAATACATCCCCAGCTTTATGCTCAAGCAAATGCTTTCTGCTGGGAGTTACAAACTCTTCTTTGGAGAACAAACTATTCAACCAACTATCTCACATATATTTTCTTTTTTAAGAGAATACTTGCTTTATGGAAGTGCTAACTTATTTAACCTGTGTTTTAGGGGGCGAGGGCTCCTCTTAGAAACATGGTTGGCTACCCTGATATAAAAGGGTGCAGCCCACAGAGGTTAGTGCCATCAGCTGGGTTAAAGGATAGAAAGTGAATGAAGGAGGTGCAGGCTGAGAGGTGCCATGGAGGAGCATCAACAGGAGGCAGCAGGTTGAGCACCCCAACTCCCATATCCTTCTGTGTGGAGAGCGCCAGGAAGTCCAGGTACCTGCACAGGGTGAGGAAAGTGGAAGTGTTGACTGAAAGTTGTTGGTTCTACGAGTCTCACAGAGCAGCCTTCTGCTCTCTGCCCTTAATCATGGACTATCGTTTCTGTGGGAGAGCTAGGTTTGGACTGAAGGGGAGTACCAGCTGCGTGGCCCAGTGCATCTCCACCTCAGGAGACTCCTTTAATGGCAGTTGTAGTTACAGGTTTTGTGGTGTGAATAACTGCTCATTAAGAAGTGGAGTGGAAGCTCATTCCATGCAGGTCACTGAGCAGCGTGTGTTTTTTTTATGGATAAATCAGAAGGGTCATCCATTCTTAATCACAATTATCTCCTTAGAATGAGGACTGCATGACCTAATGCATAGGTGATGTTGATGGAAACTAGGAACTCCTTAATAAGGAATGACTTTTAGTTAGTAGTTAGTAATACTGAAGTGCTGTGTGGGGAAAAAAAAGTTGTGGGGTAATTAGCATTTGCAAACTGTTTGGAAGAGGGAGCTTCCATATTGTGCCATTAGTTATTTGTGACAGCGTGTCCTATTGCCCCGTGTTAAACTGGTCTCTTGAAACTTCCTCACATCCATACTACAAATGATAAAAGCTCACTCATAAAATGTGAAACTAATTGAACAAGAATTTCTTATCAGTGAGTTGCATGAAGTTAATTGAAGCTTTGTCCTTTATTACTGATTTGGTTTACTGTGTTCATAAATGAAATCTGTGAATGCAAAGTTTGTAAGTTATGAAAATAGACCCTGTCATTTTATGTGTATTTCCAGGAGGGATTTCTGCACCAGAATTACAAAAGTCATTGTGAAATGGCATGTTTTTCAGTCTTCAGCTATAGAAAGAGCCTTTTTGGTGGTATTAACTCTCCCTCGTTCCCACCAGAAAGTTGGCTTGCATTCTGGAAGTAGCGTTGAGTGCCAAGACAGATCGTTCCTACAGTGTAACCAGTTGTCACCTGTCCTTTGTATACCAAGGCATTAAGGCAAGATTACCTCTTGGTAGGGTCTGATGGGCAGAGCAAGACAGGGCAGCTCCCGGCTCAGCTACTCGGGAGCTCGGCTGCGCTACAGGATGGTTTTGCAGACCTCAGCAAACCACTTTAACCTCTGTGAAATACCTGCCCTGCCAAAAATCGGGCATGAGCAAATTACCACCTGGTATGTTCTGCTGCTTGTGAACGGTTCGCAGGCACTTAATGCAGGCTTTGAAATCACTAGCGAGTTTTACTGTAATGTTACTTCTCTTTTAAAAGAAAAAGGTCTCCAGGTTTTTGTATGATGGACGGTAGTAGCAATAGCCTCGTTTTCCATGCAACGTGCAGTACTCGCTGTTGTTTGAAAGCACCAGCTGAATACTTGACAGGAGCATTTTCTTTCTTAACGAGTTTGTATTTTTTCCAGTGCTGATTTTTTTTTCCTCTCTTTCCTGTTTATCTAAAGTGGCTGAAGGAAAAGGACACATGCTGCGTCATGTGTCATGGCTGATAGGACAGGAATTAGACCTACTGTACACGCTGGCCATGCTCAGGACTATAAGCACTTCCTTTCTTCTCTGCTGTACCCAGAGCTCTGCTCTATTCCTTTGAGCAGGCTGGATACCCCAATTTATGTGTCTTCCATCCTCGGAAGCGCTGGGACACCACAATTTTTGCACATCTCTTTACAAAGTCTCTCCTGAGCCTGAAGGAAACGGGTACAAGGATAGGGAGGACGTGGAGTTTCGTATTACCTTTGAGATGGTGTCTTTGTTCTGGGAATAATAGCAAAGCAACACAGGGATGGTTGTCGTTGTTGGCACTTGGGATCAGCTACATCAGCTTAGAGCTTCAGCTAGGGCTTGTGCAGAGCCGGCTGCTGGTGTGACCTCCTCTTGCTGAGTGTCTCTTTGCTGCTGGGTGACATTTGTGTAACAGAAGAACTTGCCCTCCTGGAGTTGCAGAGGATTTGTTAATACCCAGGAACCCCACCTGTTTCATCTAAATCAGTTTAACAGTTTTAGCTAAACCAGTACCATACCCACATTCCTAGTCTGCTGACTAGGCAGTAACTCTCTCTCAAACCAAAACAGCAAGGCTCTGCAGTAGTTGAAGTAAATTATATTAGAGCTGTGCATTTAGTGCAGCCAGTGCAAGTTTCTCCTGTAAAGAAGGACTTGGCGAAGGCTGC
>JAUBOD010000560.1:646619-659655 GCA_032353885.1 Nothura maculosa
TCAGGAGACCTGTGCGCTTTAAAGCTATTTCTGCTTCCCAGTTCCTTCCCAGGAAAGTCCACAGGTTTCAGTGCTACAGCCAAAGCGGTGCTGTTACCATTCCTCCTCACAGTGCTTTACTGTCCGTGATTCTCCTTCTGGGATGCCTTTGCACAAGGAATTCTTTCAGCTTCCCTGGCCACTTGTTCTTGCCCTGTTTGCCATTGCTGACCCAAAGCAGTGTCCCACTTGCCCTCAGTGGGAAGGAGTGGGGCAGGGCCCAGCTGCCTCAAGCCTAACAAGGAAGGATCTTTTATAAAGACCTAAAAAAATAACTTAAGCATTAAAAGCAAACGTGTAGCTGCTCACGGGCTAGATTCCGCAGCAATGGCTAAGGTGGATCAAGTAATGCTTCCCTGCCTTTTCCCAGAGCTCCATAGTGGTTTAAGCTGATCAGACTCTGCCGTGCTCTATGCTTGCTCAGCTCCCAGCTACATGTTCCCCTCCTCCTCTCCCGGTGCTTTTCCGACCCGCACAGCGCCGTGTGCCGCCTTACGCTGGCAAAAGGCCAATCCCCCGGGATTTCCTTGGCGGCGGGCAGGACTGCGTGAAGTTGCCATGGGACTGCATCCTTAGCTCCCCATTCATCCGCTTCCCCCTCCACGAGGGAGTGCTGGGTGGTGCTGTTTCCTGGACACTTTCCGAGCTCAGCGGCCTGTGCTTCATAGATGATATATAAATGTAATCCTCCCTGAAGAGGAGGCAGCATACGTGCTTAAACTGCTTTAAAGAGTGGCCTAACTTGATTACTACATACCTTGGTTACCATGAGAGAAGGTTTGAATCCAGTTGGATAACACAAGATGGCGGGCTCATATGAGGTGTTTTTCTGTGCAAATTTGGGCCTACTTTCTCTCTTTGGCCTGAATAATGGACATATATTATACATGGCTGTATAATGTACCCAGGGCAAGACGTAGCCTTTGTAGAACACTGCCCATGAGGACTGGCACACTGGTCACTGGAGGCAGCAGAAAAGTCCCAGGTGGAATGGTCATGGACCGCGTACGTATCCTGCTCCGGGCCTTCCACAAGCACAGAAGTCCCAAGTCCCAAGTCATCTGCTAAGGAATTTTAAGTTCCTGTGGACTCGTTTGGTCATTCTGTCTTTTGTACAGCTTTTGCTGTGTCGTTGATGGAAGGTTTATCACAGGCAGGCAGTAGTCTAGTTTTTACAGTTGTTTCATGCCTTCAGTTATAAAATTTTGTTTTCAACTATGTGTAATTTGCCATGCTGTTTGGACCAAAAATGTTCCTATCAGGCACCTGCTTCTGAGTGGGTTTGGATGGGCTTTTCCTTGAAAGAAAATTACAGTTCTGAGTATTGTGTTGGAGGAGGGTGGAAAAAAGATACTGTCTTGCAAGTGAATGAAAGCAACGCCTTTTAAGAAGCTTTGCTGGCTCCAGTTTTGGAGTGCAGATTGCACACTAATGGACCATTAGGAGAAGGGAAAAAAAAGGAAATATTTTTATTTTCATATGAAAATACACACAGTTAATGATACTGTATGCATGCTCTAAATCCTGCCTAAGCGGCTGCAGCACAAGAACAAGTCCTCCTTCTGAAATTACTTTTTCCAGCCTTTAGGGACTGTTTTGTCCCTGGAAGGTGGTGTTTGGCTGCGAGAAGCTGAGTTGTCCCCCCTGTTGTTGCCTGGGTGGTTCTATAGGTGCTTTGGAGGAACGAGAGCACAAAGGTGTGAAGAAGAAGAGGACCTAGAGAGTGATGAGCTGGGAAACCTTGGAGCAGAGGAGTAGAGCGGTGGCAGCTCTGGTGAACTTAGGATTAGAGGGTGGGAAAAGAACAACCACCACAGAGGGAGATAGAGCAAAAAACGCTTCATCTCCAGACCTTAAATTCATATGGAGATTTTTTTAGATCTCACTATTCTGCTGCTATGGCGAAACAAGGTACTTATTCCCTCTTGCCTTTAGAAATAGCACCATGGGTCCTGTATATGTAAGTAATTAAATGTCAATAGAGAAAGCAGCAATTAAATTTGCTGTTTAATAAATGATTGACAAAGAAAAACCTTGGGCTTGAGACTTCTCATCTAATACAGGGACTCACTAAAAACAGTTGGGGGAAAAAATGCCATCTATAGCAGTAAGTTCAAATACTGATGTCTTTACTTTGATGTTTCCTTCTGTAGAAACACCAATGGGAAACACCATTTATAAATTATCTGAGGGAGGGAAAAAGAAAGTAATTCAGTAGTTCAACTGCAGGTCAAGAAAGACTTTTCTTAAACGATAAGACAAAAATTAAGGCAAAAAAGGTATTTAAAAAATCTACTCAAGTCTTTTGGTAAAATCATAGCTGCCTCTTTCCCCCTCCACCCCCCCCCCCAAAAAAAAAAAAAAAAAAAAAAAAAAGTGAGTTCGTGGTAAGGACATCTTTCTTCAGGAATAACTGTGTTCAGGTCTTTCCCTACATTTCTCTAAACTTTGGGAGTGCTTATGTCTGTAGTTTGAGTTTGACCTATTTCTAGCAATCACAGCACACTTATTTGCTCCAAACTTCAGCTATTCTGAAATGCCCTGTTTTGATAGTGTCAGCCTCATCTTCCCACTAGAACTCGAAATTATCTCTTAATTGTGAGGAGGTACAGAGCTGCATGAAATGATAAAATCATTGGGTCTTGGGAGACTGTGAAATTTATCATGAAACATAGATCAAAAACATAGAAACGCAGCATGTAAAGTTTTCTTTGGCTTGATTGCATCTAAAAGTTTACCAGATCACACACAAATAGTTTCTAGTTCTAAGAACCATGCAGACCTTGGTTTTGCATATGGCAGCTCTGGAAACCACAAGGCACTAAAGAATGTCGGTGTGATGTTTGCCTGGGTAAGGGAGGGCAGCACTCCTGAAGCAGGCTTGTGGTTTCATCCCTGCTCTAAGAAGACTTAACCATGAGACAGATTATTTTCTTTCACATGTATGATAATTTATTTTTTTCCACAGTTTGAAGCAGCAGCACCTGTGTAACCTTAGTTAACTGCCTTCACACATTTTCTTTCCCTCAGCTAATATTCTGCCAGTGGGACAGACTTGCCTTCTTTGAGCTGCACAGTGCTAGCAAAGCTTGTATAGCTCAGCCTGGTCTAATAACTCGTGTCTTCTGTGCACTCTGCAATAAAAGTTGCCGTATTAATACTGTCATAACATTACTAACATCAAATAGAAGAAATTTTGCAGCGAAGCCATTACAAATTGCTGAACAAATGTAGGTAAGACCGAGCAGGGAAAAGCAGATATAGCAACATCTACTATTAGTACTACTGTTAAGCAGTAGGAATCTGTTAGTTTCTTTATTCCTGAGTCCTTGCTAAGTGTGGATCATTACAGATAATTTGCTACTGTTCTTTGATGAAGCTTTTCTCCAGTAGAAGCTTTGAGGAAAGCGTAGCCCCATTCTTGAATTCAGTGGAAGAGCAGAAGCCTTACCTATAGGCTGACCAAAAAAGGAAGTATGTTTTTAATGAGACTTAAGTCCTTTCCCGTCTTCCAAGGGCCTGAAGGATGTTTGTTCAGTTTTGGCCTCTCGGCATAGTCTCCTAGCAGGAGTGCCAGGAAGGCTGGTGTGTTTGAGACTGCTTGTAAGTTAACCATGGGCTAAGCTGCAACTTTCATGTATTTCACAGCTTAGTAACCAAGAAGCTAGAGAAATAATTACAATAAGCTCGGTTTGCACCTAGTCCATGAAACCCTGTCTCCAGTCTGCTTCATTTTCTACCCACAAGGATATGTCCTTTTCTGTGTCTATAGGAGTGATAGTCCTCAGCAAATGATCTACCATTGGGTAGGTGGTATTTGAGTCCTCGCTCAGTGCTCTTCACCATCTGGTGCAATTATTTTGCTGTCTGCAAGTTCTCATCCAATCCAGGCAGAACTGACCCTCCTTGGGAGGGCCCGGAATTGATTTGAGCGAAATGCAGGACTGTAAAAGATAGGTGCAAGCTCCTAGCAAGAGGATGCAATTAATAACTGAATTCCCTCTCCTTTAGAGACTAATGTCCCTGCCTTGCAGTGAGTGGAAGGTCTTGTTTTTACAGTGAGCAGTCCTTTTGTTAGAGGTCTTGGGGAAGGAAGGGATTTTGGTTTTTGTTTAATACTAATTTTATTTCCACACTCCCACTTTAAAAGCGAGCCAGCTCTGTGTCTTCCTGAGGACCAGTGAGGCTTGAGAAGTTTTTTCTTCCTTAAAGCCCAGCCAAGGTTGGGTCTGTGTTTCCTGTCCTGCAGAATGCATTTGAGGAACCTCTGCCTGCAGCTGGACACAGGAGCAGAGCCAGCCCCTAATGGCTTCAAGTCCTGTGTGTGCACAGGCAAAAGGGCTTTCAGCTGATTGATGACTCTGAAAATGTTTGCAATGCCGAAGGTGGTAGCACTGACTTTGTTTAGAAGGGAAGAGAGAGGAGGTTGGATGTGGGTTTTTTGTTTTTTGTGTTTTTTTTTTTTTTCAAAACCTGGCAATTATTCCCCGACAAGCACAGTAAATGGAACATGAAGGGTCATTTCTTCTGCTTGTGGGCACTCTGCTCCATGAAGCCGTTTGAAGTGGTTGCCAGAGGATGTAGCTGAGATTGGCTGAACTTCCTCAGAGTCCTTCTCCCTGGTCCTACAGCGGTCGCTTCAGCTGGGCTGTCAAAGGTTCTGGCCATGGCACCCATGTTACTTTACCTAACATTTACTGCTTCCTAGGCATCATATTGCTCTAGTTTTAGTCTGTATTTCTTAAGATTTTCATGGTATCTCTACCTGTTTGTCAGACAACGACCTCATTGTCATTTTTGGGGGTATGATAACAATGTTATTGTCTCAAGTGACTTAATCTTTGTTTTAGGGCATTGTAATCTTGCAGCTTGCTTTACGGCACCTCCCTAATGGGAATGCTTCCAACATCATGCTGGAGAGGGGAAAAAAGAAACATCTTTCTTTGTAAAGGATCCTGCTCTCAATCACCCTGCGTGGGTAGCAGTGAGGCGGTACATTATGTTTGAGGTTCACAGGTTCAGGGAGCAGGAAATAGGATAGGGTGTTAAGCAGAATGTGGAACGATCCCAGTAATTGCACTTGAAAGTACAATTTATTTTTTTCCTTTTTCTTTTTGGAGTGGAAAAGAAGGGCTAATTAGGGGTAGTTAAAGTATGTAAAAGGTGGAAGAAATACAGTAACTGGAAAAATGAGAGAGAGACTGCAGAAAGAGCAAAGGGCATGGTAGTGCACACCTTGTTTACTGGGAAGTCTGATCCAAAAATGTGGCTGGAAATCTCCTGAAAGCAGATTTTTCTGCAAGTTTTCAGGTTCCTGCTGCTTACCTGCTTGGGAGCTGTGTGCAGGGTGTTTCAGGACAGGTTAGTGCTTCTGCATGGGACCTTGACGTGCAGGTGTGCTTGAGGATGGGCAGGTGGCAAGAGAAATTATCTGAGCTTAATCAAAAGCCAGAAACTCTTGGGGGGACAAGGCATTTCACTTCAGCTCTGGGCAGATGCTCAGGTCGAATCTTGTTTTGTCCAAGCCACTTCCCCTACCCTCAGGCATGTTATTTTCAGAGTGAAAATATCCCTTCCTCTGTGGAAGGGAGATTCCAGAGCCCTGCTTGCTTTGCAGCTGGCTGGACATGGAGTTCATCAGCCACTGAGCAAGACTCGCTCTTGTCCGCTGGACAAAGTCAGAGCTTGGGCTTGTGCGTCCACACAGAAACATATGTGCTTTGAAAAGAAAACACATTTCTTCCCTGTCTGCTGGGGAGTCTCAGTTACAGCATCTGAAGCCAGAGGTTCAGCCTAAGCCGTTGTGTCTCCAAGTGCCGTAGCCCGGCCTTCCTCCTTCCTTTCTCAGCCTGGAGCCAGAAAATACTCCCCTTTCCCAGCACGCAGGACTCCAAAAGCGACGGCCGTCCCGAGCTCCCCCCTGCAGCTGGGCCTTATCAGCCAGGACACACACGTGTGGGTCATCCCTGGGAATATGGTGCCGGGAGCCCTGCCCGGGGGAGCAGCCAGCGGCACCAACCGCCCTGGCTTCTTCTTTATATGTGTGTGTGTGTGTGTGTGTGTATATATAATCATTATTATTATTGTCTGCCCTTCGAGAAAGGGGAAAGGAAGAAAGCTCCGGGAGCCTTCCTGTGAAACGCGCGGATTAGCGTGCCGCGGATGCCTTGCCGGGGCGGGATGGGATTTGCCGCAGATGAGCGGGTTGCTAGGCAGCCCTAATGAAAAGCAGCCTTTGAAAGCGGGGCCTGTGCGGGCCCAGAGGCCTTGGCGCCTCCCTCCCGCCCCGCGCCACCTCCCAAATACTTGTGAAATCCTCACCCGGACAGGGAAGGCAGACACAGGGCCGGGCTCTGACAGCTCTGTCATCCTGCCGCTGCCTGTGACACACATGCGCACACAAACATGCCTGGATATTTTTTCATTTCTCCCTGACAAAGAGGGAGAGTCCTGCCGGCGTCGCAGGCCCCTCTGCGCCGGATAGACGGTGCTTGTTCTCATGGCAGCTCCATCCATTTTCAAGCTGTGCTCTGCTCTTCCCCCTCCTCCGCTCTCCTTTCCTTTTCCAAGCCTTCCACCACAATGTGCCTCTCTTCCCAGGCTGCTGAGGAAAGCTGGAGTGCATGCATGGAAGCTGCAGCCTCCAAGGAGCCTTTTAGGTACAAAATGGAACGTTGCTGAAGGTACAGACAGGGTTTCTGCTATTTTTACCCATGACCCGTGCCTCGCTCCCCTTCTCAGAAGTGTGACCTTTCTTAGATATCTTACCATCTGTTTCCTTCCGTTGTGTTGGTTTTTTTGGTTGTTTTTTAAGGGAATTTAGTGTTGTTCTGACAGCCTTGAAAGCTGACACAGAATCTGTTGCCCTCCTTGCTCTGCCACTGAGTCTCTATCCTAAAGCAAAGCAGTTTCTACTAGTAAGGAAGTCCATTCTAGATTAAGACAGCAAGAGGTTTGTGTTACAGCAGCGTTTAGCAAGGTCTACATCAAAATAAACCCATTGCATCATACAACCCTGCCATGAAGAAGTGACACGGTGATGTTACTGTGTTATCTTGGAGCTCCACTTCTTAAAAGCCATGCGTATCTTCGTGTCCCAGCTCTCGTCCATCCCTTGCCTTTATGTAACACATTGGATGTGAAAGGCAGTATTCTCCCTTTAACACCCATATCATGAATGCTATGGGGGAGCTAAGAAGTTAGCCCGAATTGGAAACAGGATTTAAAACTGCTGGGAAGGATGAGGAGCAGCATCTCGTATGGTGGTCCCATAAAGGTAGTCTGAGTTCAAACATAACGATCTTGGTTGAGGCCTGCAGAAGCCACTGGCACTTGGCTTAATGAAAACAAGACCATGCGGAGGTTTTGTGGGATCTTTTGTTTTGTTTTAAAATACGCTTGAGCAGCTCTGTTTTTCCTGGACTCTTTCTTACTGATGCCAGTATAAATTGCTAATCAATAAGAAATTGCTCAGGCAGACAAAATCTGTGGGGTCTACTATAGTGACCTCTTTGTTTATACAATATTTTGAATGGCACAGACCTATATTTCCTTTTTT
This sequence comes from Nothura maculosa, assembly GCA_032353885.1. Lineage (NCBI taxonomy): Eukaryota > Metazoa > Chordata > Aves > Tinamiformes > Tinamidae > Nothura > Nothura maculosa. The sequence continues at coordinate 654,217 of JAUBOD010000560.1, forward strand.
TTTTTATTCTTCCTTTTTATCCTCTCAGCATTGTTTTAGTTCATACTGCCCAGATAAGCATGGGAGACATTAAACCAAGGTCTTGCTCATGTGTGGTCATTAAAATTCTCCAGGCATTCTCCCCCAAAAGTTAATCTTTCAATTATCGGTTTGGGGAAATAAATTTTGCTTCCATAATTGAAACAGCAGGAGAATTTATGGAATTTAAGTGAGGTGGCCAATTTCTAAAGGCTTGGGAGTACAGCCAGCTGCTGTGCTCGGGCTCTGGGATGACTATTCAGGTAACGCTCTGTTATACACTAAGTATTTTGGCCCTGTGGGGCACGTTAGGGAGCAGAGAACAAGCCACCCACCAGCCCATCAATGCTTCCAGCTAGTGCTAATCGTGCAAGACCTGAGCTGGCTCCTAGGCCTTGTTTAGGGACTAGTGTTTGCTAAGGGGAAGCCCTTGCTGGCTGGCCACACCGATGCATGTTTCTTCACATGGTGCCCTTCGTCCCTTGGCTCCCTACTGTCCTTGGCTGGGACAAACAAAATGCCTGGGGGGACCTCCACATTTTGGGTGCTGGACCCCAGGACAAAGGCTGCACTGAAATGCCTCTGAGCATTGCACCCTGTTTTGTAGGGAAAACCATTTTTCATTTTTTGCCCCAAGATGTAGTGCATATTGCTTGGGGAGGGACAGATGCGTTTCAGCACTAGACACAGACATTCCTTTATGTAGCTTGTTCTTTACTTTGATGCTGCCTAGAATAAAAACCAATGTACAAATGCAACATAGGGCTATCTCTGGAAAATTAATGCTGTCCAGTGTTGTGTATTCTTTAAAAAAAAAAAAAAGGATTTAGATGATGAATTTACAACATGGCAAAGCAGTTTTCATTCACATGCACTTGAGTTTTTCAGTTTTATGCTAGCAACACATACTACCTGCATGCTTTTAATAATCATTTCATTGCATTGTATAGTCTTTGGTACAACTATACCTTCATTAGCAAAGGAAATAGGATGGTGTGGCATTATGAGAGAGATCTGAGCAGCTCTGCTACTGATTTAGGACTTCGTTATGGCTAATACCAGTAGCTGTTGATCTATAGGAAACAAAAATGCTCCTATCATTTCATCTCATTGGGACTTCAGGACAAAATTGTCGTTATGTTGCTATGCAGTAGTATATTGACAGGTCATGGTGATTTCATGCAGTAACTTCATGACTAGATAAAATGGATGAGGTATCTTCATTTATTTGCAGTCGATAAAGCTACTGTAAATCTAGTGAAACTGGCAATATCCTGCAGGTTTGAAGGTGTTTGATTTGTTTAAAAAGTAGCCAACACGTTTCAAGTCTTCAGCTTGCAGAATTCTGGACTGCAAATTTTCCTTCTTCTATAGCTTGACTGGGGAACCACTGAAGTCCTTAGACTTCCTGGGTCATAAGGCAGGGCATGCCATGGACTTAAGGAATAAATATTTAAAGGTTTATGCAAGCAGAGCCACATTTGCAGGTACAGAGAAAGCAAAATATTTATTTTTTCCCTGTGTGTAGGAAAACTGCAACTGAAATTTGCTTTGCTGGATTTCCTGCCCTACGATGGCCACTGCCATCTCTATTGATTGTAGAAAGAAAGTCCTCTGCAGATTCACACACACTCAATTGATCATGAATGAACCTAAGAGCAGTTATTAATCTTACTGCCTGGTTGCACTCTAAACCCCCTTCTAATCCTGCCTCTGTTCTCGGGGACAATGAATGCAGTGAGATGAAGGCAGGATCAATGCCAGCATGGAGCTGCCCTTTTTACTCGTTGTTGTGGCAGGGTTTTGTACATCAGCCACACTGAGTGTTTCTCTCTTCAGGGAACTGGGGGGAAAAGGGAGCGAAGAGGAATTGAAAGGGTCAGGCGTCGTGGTCCCCAAGGGACGGCACAGTCCCACCCTTCTGTTGGTCTCTGGGGAGCTTTAGGGTTCCTTGTATCTAATGACCACCCCAACAAGTCACTGTAGCCCTGCTGCCCTTTGGAGATCCATGGAGAGCTCAAAGCAAACTAAGAAAGGCTGCATTGTGTCTTTGATCCAGTGGGCAGTATTTCACAGGCTGGCAGATTTAATAAAATCTCAGAGGAACCTCAGTTCATTTTTTTTAAGAGGCTTAACACTGAATTAAGACTTTCCTTTACTCCTGCCTTGTTGGAGGCCTTTCCCTTCTTGTGTGCTGCCAGAGGACCTGCAGGGAATCGGGGATTGGGGAGTCCAGGTTAGATGTAGGCAACTGCATGGGACTGGTTTTAAATCTCCGTGAGGAGGAGCGGGGAATCAAGAAGCTTCCTAAGCCTCTTTGTGCTTCTTACTCTTTGAAGTCATTCAGTGCCTCACATGGAGTGTGAAAACTTTGCTCCACACCTAGAAGGAAAACCAAGCTGCTGATAAGGCCTTTTGGTCAATGATTTCGAGCTGCCCGACATGAAAAAGCTGGGTTTAGTGCCACAACTCCCTGTAATGTTCTTTGTAGCGCCGTTGACATAAAGCGTAGCCAACTTCACAAGCAGCAGCGTGAGGAAGTTGGCTATCGAGAAACCCTCCCCAACACAGACTTCTAGAGATAACCACAAGGCAAGTGTCAAGGTGGAGAAGAGCTTGCAAAGATTGATGAATGAATCCTCAAGGCTTCAGAGGCAGCCTCAGCCCTTTGCAACGCTGCTAAAGGAAGAGAGGAAAAAAGAAAGCAAAAGGTGGGGAGGAGTGGAGAGAGCCCCTGGAGCAGCGAGCTGCCCTTCGTGTTCACACCAGGGATTCTGGGCAGTTGGGTCAGGAAATGAATCACCAAGTGACATTTTGAAATGCAGGCCTAAAACAAGTCCAAATCTGAAAACTGAGGTTTTGTTTTTGAACATCTGATCACCTTCACCACCACTCTGCTCGCTTCTGTTTTTGTTGTGGAGGTGCTGGTTGTGGACTTCATGGCTAAGATCACAGCAAGACTTTCAATGTAAGCCATATGTTGACCCTTCAGTCTCCCTTTATATTAAAAAAAAATATTACAAGAAAAATGCTAGTGATTAGTTTAAGGGAGGGGAAGGATTTTGCTTAGATTTCCAAAAGTTCAGCATAAATACTTTTGAAATCCCAAGCACTCAAATATGACCCCCTTTGAGAAGTTAAATATAGTTCTCTTGGTATTTCAGTCACCACGAACTCCAGAACAGAATCCTTTGCAAACTCAAAAATTCACTGCTAGGTTGCTGTCCACTCCCATGGATAGTGCCCACTGATGGAATTTAGGAGTTGAAGCAAAACAGAATCTCCACCCAAGGACCACTAGTTAAAATTATTATTGTTATTGACTGGCATTTGGACTTTGTGACTTTGTGATAAAGTTTTTATATACTTAGGGAAAAGAAGTTTCAAGACAAGTTTATATACTTAGGGAGAAGTTTCAAGATAACCTAGTAAGCAACTAGCCCATATTGGCATCTTGGATGAGCTGAGTTGAGAAAAGGAAGGTTCCAAACTTTTCTCTCTAAGAAGTTTTGCTAGTTTGTCTTTTTAGATATAACAGCTGAGGATCCCATTTCATCGATCTTTGTAAGATCCAACAAATCCATGCTGCCATCCTGCAGGCAGATGGAGATCCTGCATAGATATACAAAATACAACTTCCACTTTTTTTTTTTTTTTAAAGATACCTACTTTTTTGAGAAAAGACAGCAAAAGAGGAAAAAATGCTCTCAGGGAGAAGAAATTATTGTTTGGAAATGGTATGGCTATGGGCAGTGCTGAATATCAAGAGAAAACAAAGAAAATGCAGTGAACTATCACAAAGGAAGAGGCAGTCATGTAAGAGGCAAAGATGATTTGTGGAGTTTTGCAATAGCCTCCCGAGAGGAACAAATCCTTTTGCTGGAGACATTTAAAATTAGCCTGGACAGCAGTGGAAATTCCAGCGCGCGGGCCCTTTGGGACAGAACAGATAAGCCACGCGGGGAGAGCCCCCCTGCACGTTCCCTTGCTCTTTTGCAACCGTTCCCGAATCCCTCCATTGCAGATAATCATTTGTGTCCGCGGACACCCCTCCTGGCTCTCGGATCCCGCTGTCCTGCCCCTGGGAGCAGGGCTGTGCCTGGTTCATGGCGTGGGTTATCTCATGAGCTCTGCCACGCTCGCGGGCCGAGGTGGGATGGGCTGCAGGCGTCCCTGCCGCTGAGCTCGCCGCGGGCCGACCCTTTGCAAGGCTGCAACAGCTGTTTCTGCTTAGAACCTACTGGCATCTTTATGGGCTGTTTTTTCCATTCTTCCCTCTCCCCCCTGCGTCCCAGCAGCGATGAATTATGTAAGAGCGCGTGGTAGCCTCGTCGTTGCTGATGGGCCTGCCTGCGTGCCGAGAAGCGCCCCTGTGCTTTGCTCCCTTGCTCCTAGGTGCGCCCGCTTGCCTTTGGACCAGCGCTCCCTGCTCTCCCCCACCTCCGCTCCGAGAGGCGTGTTTGCTTTCTTGTGTTCTTGCAGACACGAGGCCAAAAACACAAACACTGGAATCCTGGCTCTGGCTCTAGATTCAAGGCGTCTCTCGCTCTGTGATCTTGCTCAATAGGCCTGGTCCTTAAAGGTGAATCCCTTGGCACAGGGGCGGCCGTTATTTGTTTTTTTGCCTGGCACTGAGCACCCTGGTGGTGCTTAGCAAACAGTAATTAATAACAAGTAATGGAAGGAGTTTTAGTAACTGCTCTCGAAGATCAAAGCAAAGCTTCAATGAACATCATCCCCACCTGGCTTAATGACTTAACTGACAATTTTTAGAAGTGAACTCGTTGCAGACAGTCTTGAGTGGGGTAAATGCCTCAAACTGCTTCCTTTGCACTGTTGAAAAATGCTTGTGAACCCACAAAATGTGTGGTGTCGTGCACACAGCACAGCTGCTGTGCTCTGGGTAGACCTAAGCCCTGTACAGAACAACGTGAGAGCTCTGAACTGGTTGGGGTTTTTTGTTTGCTTGCTTCAAGATGATGTAAGAAACACGTGTGAGACAGCACGCAGATCACTCAATTCAGAAGAGAGGGAAGTTTTGTGCTTGGTGAAGTCTGGCATGGCAGCGCAGGCCGTTACCTAGTTTCAGACATGCTGGCAGCAGCAAAGCTCTCCCCTTGCTTGGGCTCTCGCTACTAGAAGGATCCAGGGTCGTCTTGGCCCACGTGCCACAGCCAAGCGTGGGATTTTCACGCCGGGCCTGTGTGTGGTTGTGGTTGCTGTAAATCCTCTGGTGCACTTAGCAACCGAATCCCTGGGGAGAACAGCCCATCCTGGCCAAGGCGACACTCCAGGCCGCACAACGCTCCCATTGTCCCCTCCATGCTCCTTTGGGGACCGGGCCGCTCTGCTCCAACGAGGTACACAGTCCTTGTGACGTGTCCCCTAGCGATTCTCCCCTTTGCCGATAGGAAGCAGCCG
>JAUBOD010000560.1:690001-700668 GCA_032353885.1 Nothura maculosa
TGTTGGCAAATCCAAAATATAGAACTTTTCCACACATATATGATGTAGTCACAGCGTTTGAATGAGAACAGGACACTCCAAGCTGGTCAGAAGCACCCATGAAAGACACATCAGTGTGTCTGCTTTGATTCCTCCTTACTTGTCCCCTCTACTAACAAAAAAGATGCACATAAAAGAAGGAATGAAAATCTAACTCCTCAGAGTGCTTGTGTTTCATCCCTTCTTGTAAGTGCTAGTTACGAAGGTGATTTTCGTTTTTTAAAGACCAATAATGTGCCACAGCTAATTACACTGGAGATTCATGCACAATATGTTGAATTCCCAGGGCTGTTGTAGCTGGCTTGAAGCGAAACCAATGGCAGTGTTGCTAATATTACAGCTGTACACGTAAGTAAGTGTATTTAATACTCAGCTACCGGAGAACCCTGAACAAAGAAATCACCAAATGCTCGTTGCCTAAGAGAATCCTTCTGAAATGACCAAGAGTTGAGTTCACATCAGTTCTTTCTACGCTCTTCACATCAGTGCTGGGAAGCGATGCTTTTAGCACCTTGCCCACCAGTATCTTGTTCATGAATTTATTCATGACCTGTTGAAGGAGCATGTTACGTTTTTACTCCTAGCTGAATAATTCAGAATCTAAAAGTGGTTATCTCGCTTTGACGTTACCTTGCTAATGAAGGGCCTGATGGAGGTAGCAGAGCTGGGCTGGCCATCTCCTACCCCTGGTTTTCTGTGACTACAGATTGCAGGCAGTGCCTGGAGTAGCTCTTCTGCAGAGCTTTGGTCAGTTCTGTTTTGCATGCCTGAAGCAATGTTGTTTGGAAGGGGATGTTTTCCCTTTTTGCAAAGACTTTGTGCTTTTTTTCAGCCCATGCTGTGCATATACTGTCTGTGGGTAGTGTCTACTCGCACCTGGGGGAAATACACAAAGCAAAGTGCCTTTAATTGCTCCTGGAACAGAACAGGGAATTGTTTAGACTACATTTACTTTTCTGATTTGTGCTTAGAGACAGAGCTGACCTCTGCCAGAACTACAAAGAGCACCCAGCTGAGGCTGTTAACATCTCTTAGGAAACAGTTTAGGAACGAGCCTAATTCACTGCCCAGTGCTGCAGTGATTACAGTAAATCCTCATCTTCTGCTGACTTCAGCAGAGTATTTGCAGACAGCAGTTCTGATTCCTACAGGATCTCAGAGCCCAAAGAATGTGGAACATGAAGGCTTCGGTATCAGAATCCACTCAGTCCTAATAGCCGTCTTCTCTAGCAGTTTTCATGCTCAGACTAGCATGTTTTTCCTTGGAAACAGGATATGTGCAAGTGCTTTGCTTGAGGGATGCCTGAGGAGGGAAAAGCTCTGTGTCCCCTTTAATGAAAGCAGCAGAGCCGTTCAGTCTTTTGTTTTAGTAGCTGTAATCTTGCCTAGTTAAGCCAAGCCCTGCTGGAAAGCCCTGCTGCAGTCTCTGTGCTTTGTCAGTGAAGTGTTTTTCCTTCCATCCTTGCATCAGTTTGTGCCCTTGCATGTTGTGGGGTGCACACTGGCTCAGTTTCTGCCTTCTTTCATTGGACATCATGGTCCTCTGGCCCACAGATCCTCTTGGAGCCATCCTTATTCCCACTTTCCACTTCTTCCGTTGCTGGAGAGCTATGGCTCTAAACAGATATACTGCTTTTTTTCCATCCCTCTTTCTCCAGTGAAAAATTGCTCGCCATTTTAAATTAAGCAGGTTTTTCTTATTACTGGTGAAGAGCACGTGAGCAAACTGCAAAGGACGCACCTCAGTTACTGTCCTGTGGCTTTTGTGGGTGGCTTGGTTGTGCTCCAGTTCATACACATATACATCACAAGTGCTTGTGCTTTGGCTGCCAGGCTCAGCCTAGAGCCTACGCACTCCGTGTACCAGATCTCTGTCCCCTTTGGGGATGGGCTGGCAGCAGGGAGCACATTGCAAATGCTGCCAGGCTGGCACCCCTTACCTGCACATGTGACACATGAGAACAGCAATTAGGGGAAAAAAGAGAGAGAGAAAAGCCAGAACTTGAAATTTATGAATAAGTGAATGTGCAAGTCCCATCAAATGCTGGTTGATCTAAAGCCAACGGAAAATGCCTTCTGCTTTTTGCTGTCTTCCTAGCCTCCTGCTTCAGAGAACTGCCCCCTCTTTTTGTCTATTATTTCTAAGTACAAGCAATGCCTGTAAGCAAAAGCAGCCCAACTTTCTTTGAAGCAGAGGAGCACTCGGTGCTCCTGCTCTTTCTGGCTGCTGTTCTGGTCTGTGCTTCATGGGCACGAGGCTGTTCCCCAGTGCTAGCACTGAGAAGACCAGACTTCTGGACTTGCAGACCACCGATCTCTGCTGTCTTTCCCCTTGTCTAGTGTCTTGATGCTTGTGAAGAGACAACGTTTTATGCTCACTCACATTTGTAAATGTCTTGGCAGCTTATTGCTGTCTGCAAGCTGAAAAACAGATGATTTTGAACATGAGAAAATGCTTGGCATTTGTGGGCATGGCTCTCTATCCACAGTTTTGCCAGTGACATCGTTTCCTTTCATTATAGGTTTCCCTTAAAGAGCTTTAGGGTGACTGGAAGTCAGGACCTCAGCTCCAGTGAAAATAGCTTTTGTTTGCCATTTGATTTGTCATTTTCATTGTGGAAGGTGGAGAATGTGAGATCCAAGAGGGTGAATGTGAGGAACGTAGTGGAAGTAAGGAATTGAAGAGCCAATTAAATGTTCAAATCAAGTGAACAACAGAGCAAAAACTACAGCTGCTAGAAGGAGAACGTAATTGTCTAATATCTTGTTTTTATAATACCGATAGGGAAGTAAAGAATTTACCAAATATGCCACCATCTCCATTTTAAATATAGCATCTCTATAAAAGATAGCCTGTTCCTACATGGTCAATCTACTTACAAGTCAGTCTAGAGGCGTGCACAATAATCTAGGCATACATTACAAAGAATTTATAAAGCTTTTTTAGCTAAGTGCAACCTTACCATGCAGTGCCCTTGCAGATGCAGTTACTTTATGGAAAAAGTTTCCCATGCCTAACTAAGGAACATATTTAGCCCATTTCAGCCACATAAAGGAAATGAATGTACAGCAGAGGTCAGTGGCCTAAGTGTTCTGTGCCAGAAATGCTTTGTGCATTCTTCTGAGGTGGTATTTATACTGAAGTATGCATTATCTGTAGCATGTTTATAAATATGTCCACTAACTCTATACAGCATTTCTCCTTCTAGCAGCCCTGATAATAACATATAGCCCATATAGCCCATCCTTCTCTCAGCCTCATTGTTCTTCTTTTCTTTATAATTTGTTTAATTGCCTCACACGGGCAACTTCACATTTGTTCTTTTTTCTTTCTCTTTTTTTGTTCTTTGCTTTTTTTCTCCTCACAAAGTATTGCAAGTCATTGTGCACTAAATATAGTTCTGATTTCTGCTTTCCAGATGCTGAGAGCTTGGCATACATCCTTATAGCATTCCAGCCTAATTCTCCCGCTCTCTCTCTCTGTCACACACATACAATTATTCAAAGAAAATGCACTGAGTTCAGTGCAGCAAGAAAATATAGATATTTGTCTTCATAGAGTGGAGATAAAATTTTAGTTAAGCTTATGTTGCAGTTCTATAGGCTTTTGTACTCATTTGCTGCACCCTATATTTGTTGTTATGGCCCAATACATGACTCTTGTGGATTTAACTTATCTCATAAAAGATTTTGTCTCTACATTAGGCATTAGAGGCATTTTAATTATTTAGCTCTGGGTTTTCCAGTCTGATCCAACCTGGCAGATTTCACTTCTAACACAAAATCTGGAAGTGCCACAGTGAAGGTCTGTGTGCAGTGGAAAAGCTAATACATGTTTAATCCACAGTTGCGGATTTGGTGTGAAGTTTATTAGAAACTTACTGCAATTCTCCACAGCAACTCTAATTTTCAGGAAAATTAACATTTTACTCTATTTCTTTTGTGAACTTGGGTTGATGTTTTCACAAGGTGTGCCACCAGACAAGTGTCTGTTTTGGAAATGATCGAGTAATTTTGTACACAGGATAGGTAATATTCTTAGCCTACAAAGTTATTTGGACTGTGCAAGGCTTTTGTGCAAGAGGCAAAGAACAAATTTGTAGTTTTGATTTCCTCAAGAATTAATAGTGCTTTGCAGCAGGGTGATATTTTTCTAATTGGAAGGATTCCAATTTAAGATATATATTTATGTTGGAATTTGGCAGAACCACTGTATTTGAATCCCTTATCCACTTCTGAAATGCAGCTGTGGTGCAAGATGGCAGCTGTTTAGGGCGGGAAGCAAGGAAAATGTTATGTCTAATTAAAACCGCCGTGGGAAATGACTGGCATGGCATATTTTCCTTGAAGACGGGGCTGTTCAGCCTAGCACAGCGGGACTCCCATCCTAAATGGGGGTCTCGACATGCTGCTGTAGTACAAATGCCAACAACCATTGGTTGTGAGACATGGTTTCCACACGGGGATTAAGTTTCTCTGCAGTCTTTTCGTAAGAGGCCTCCAGATCTGTGCTGCCCGTGCCCCGTCTCCCTCGGGACAGCCCTCACATCCCACACAGCGCTGCCCAGGAGGACTGACCCCTGCCCTGCCGCTAACCTGCTCCGTGCAGTAGCCGCTCCTGGGAATTGGAACGGTCCAGTAGCTGGGAGCCTGCTGGGGAGCCAGAGAGGGCTTTGGCTTCATGCCACCGATTAATTTCAGTAATTACTTAATGTCAGAACATACAAAGTCTACAAAACACCAGCCACGCTGTGAGGCCAGATAAAATCTGGTTTGTAGGACTGGGCCAGGCACGGCGCTGGGTGCTCTGCCGAGCCCAAGGAAGGAAGCATCTCGGGAGCTTTCCAGCCCTCGGGATCCCAGCAGCCGCCATGGTCCCAGGTGCTGCTGCTGGGCCTGCCCCATGGCACCTTGTAACTGAATATCCATGCCAGGCCCTGGCCCATCGCGCCTGCACTTCCCTCGCTCCCCACGAGTGGCGAGAGACCCGAGGCCTCTCGCGGCTGCCACAAGGAGTGTGTCACCTAAAACAGAAGAGGTTTAAAGCGGGGCCTGTGCAGGACACGTTACAAAAGCCCCGCTGGCATCCTGCTCTCGCGCCGGCTGCGGAGGCGCCGCACGGCCCTTCCCAGCGGCGCACAAGGGGCCGCCTTGTTCCCCGGCCTATCGCTCGGCCTCTGGTTCGCCCGCCGCCACTGCCCCGTGCCGGATCACAGCTGGCCCAAGGATACGCTTTCCAGTGCGATCAGCGCCTGGAAGAGACCCAGGTTTCAGGAACACATGGAGAGGAGGAGGGGACAGCTGCGAGATAGGGAAGGGAGCTGATTCTTGTCTTCCCTCAACATGAGCTTTTCATTACTTGGTTGTGCTTGCGGTAGTGGAGGGTGTGAAATTAATCTGAAGCCTGTCCAGGTCTGGGAGCAGGGCAGAGAGAAGCAAGGAGCGTCAAACAGGCAGAGGCTCCTTGAGGTGCCACGTGTCCTGCCACATGAAGCGCGGCCTGTCCATCCCCTTTGGACATCCCTTTAAGCCAACGTGATGTCCTGTCATCCAGCAGGTCCTTTCCTGGGCAGCAGGGAGAGTGTCATCTCTGCTCCCTTTTCCCGGGGCTGATTGAAACAGTGCAGCTGCTCGTGCGGCTGGCGAGCGCCTGGCTCCACTTTGGGAACTTCAGGAGTAGGCTGCGCTTTGCCAGGGAAATGGGCAGCTCCCTCCCCACCTCGGACTCTGTGGGCTTATGAAGCACTGAGCGCTCCAGAAAGGCAATCTATGAATCAAGGACAGTATTAAGGCAGCTTTTTTCTCTCCTCCCCTTATAATGTTTCTATGACAAAGAAGTTAAATGTTGAGAAAGACCCATTGGAGTCCATCCCCGACAGCTGTAGTGTTGTTCTCTGTTGCACATTTTTGTTGTTACGTTAGTCTGGGTTTAAACAACCTCTGCAGCATGATTTACACATTTGCTCAAAATGTTATGCTCAGCTTAATACTTTCCACCTTCCAGGAGATTTTCCTGATACATTCATCTAAGTGGTTCCTTTAAAAATTAATCCGGTTTCTCTGTGTTTAAGCTACGCTGTTCTGCAGCAGGGTTCATTCTACTGAAAACACAACTCCATTTTCCCTTAAAGAGGCTAGTGGGACAGCTAGTCTGCTATTTGACCTGGCTGCGTTCGGCTCTAATTTCTCTTCTCCACCCTTCCCCTTGTCTCAGAGGGAGGAGGGGCAGTCTTCATATTTTCCCTTCAAGCTGAGCTATGAAAAAATCATTGTTGCCAAAATCTTTCACCTTGGCCATGTACCCTCACAGATGTTTTCTCCAGCATAAACAAAGCAGCAAGGAATGTCGGGGCGTGGGGGAGGCGAGGTGGTTGAGACAGAGGAGAGGCCCGTTGGAGAGTTAGAGCTCCAAGCGCTCGCCTGTAGCCTGCCTTTCCGTCGGTCACAAGAGCTGCTCCCGCTGCTCCAGGAGCAGAGCCAGCTGTAAAATCATCGGGAGCTGAGACAACATGAGCATTCAGCCGTGCAGTCTGGCCTATGTAATGCACACGTCACCGTAACATATGTGCAAATTAAGAATAGCGAGAACTCTGGCTTATAACACCAAGTTCTCAGCTGTTCTTCAGCCATTTCCCCCCTGTCGTTTGTGTCAGAGAGACAGTGCCAGCCATTACTGTTGGGAGAAGAGGAGGAATTGCAGGTATAAGTGTGTTGTACAATGTGCTTTCCAAATGGCAAAATGTAGGTTCACACCCCTGTGCTGAGGTTGTACTTTTTAATGGAGTGCAAACCTTAGGAATTTTGGCATGGGCTCTGACAGCTCCATAGGGTCTATTGACTACGAGTTTCTTGAATGAATCAGAGACACCCATGTTCACCTTTAGGGATCATGAGCACCACAACTTTTTTTTTTTTTTTTATTTATAAAATGTCTGGATAACATAATTTGGTTCAGGAAAATGATTTGGAGGGAAAGATTAGGAATCATTAGGACTGAAATACTATGCAAAAAGCATGAGTGTGTCCCCAACACAAGTATCTCTGCCTCTTGCCATCAACTGAATGAGTCCAGGAAGGCCCCAATGAGATTTTGACAACAGGAGACAGTGGCAATGCTGAGGCTGTTCACCAAAGCCTGTGTGTTGTCTCAGATTACTGGCTTGGGCCAGTGAAAAAGTTTTATTGTAAACAAAGTCAGTTTTTGATTAAGAGTCTTGAAAGGCTTGCTGCAGCTGAAAGGGGCCAAGAATCTGGGCTGCTTGAATACTCAAATATTCAAATACTTGAGCAGTACAAGGCTTGGGAGAGAACCTAAAAATCTCTAGCAGTGTCACAGGCAAATCTCAAAGAACATCATGGTCATATTTGAATATATCCCAGAGGATCAATCCGTGAGCCCTCCTGCATATGCTGGTGGGTTGAGAGGAACTGAAACAAAGGAGACCCTGCCTGGAAAGATTTGCATATTAAGGAAAAGAATGTGGAATGTGCGTATTATGTGTAGTAAGAGCATGGAACTAATGGCTTATGACAGGGATACAACTATGGAATTAATGTGTCTTGGCAGCTAGGCATTAATATGGAATGGACCATTTTGGAGGGAGCAGAACAGGAGAGCATGAGACTATAGTCACAGCCAGTCCCTTGAGTGGGCGTTGCACTGGAAGAAGCCTTTCTGTACACATGCATGCAGTGCTCAACACAGTTTATCCTCACAGCATTATTAGGAAGTTGATAAAGATCTCGGTAGGGTGTGAGAAACTTTTACTCTTTACCGAATTGTCATGAAGAATCCTTCTTTTGAGTGTGCATCCTGCTGTTTTGTGTGGTTATGATTTAACTGCCATCATAGTTTCATTGCTTAGGGTTCCAATAAATACACTTAGGCATCTCTGTGAAGAAAATGGAAAGGAATATATTCGTAGATATCAAGTATGTATTGTACTGTAGATAAGTATAATGAATGTGCGTGGCAGAGCACAAGACCTCCAGCCCTAAGTATCCTCATTATTGCCAACTTGGGGCATGAAGTTGGTTTGTGCTTCATAGGCATGCCAGGAAGTGTCAACAGTACAAATACCCTTTTTCTCAGCAAAAAAAATCCTGAGAAATCTCTCTCATATAAAACATCATGGTATTTCCCAAAATTATCTCATTTTTTGAATATTTTTCTGAGCCTATATAAGGTCTCATGTTAAGATGCAGACTCTCACCAAAGCATTTTCAGCTGCGCAGGTTTTTTTCAAGCTGGCAAACAAGAGAAAATAATAGCTGAACTGTTATTTGGAGACATTTGGAAGTCCTTCTCAGGACATCTTACACTGTCAAACACTGTGACTAGGGCAGTGTTGAAGGAAGAGACAGTCTCTATCACAGTGGTAGGTTCAGGTGACACGCTATGGTCATCAGGTTGTCTGCATTTCCCCGTTGTGAGATTGAGCCATCCAAGGGGCAAGTTCTAGAGAACTTGTTTGGTCCAGAGACACATGTTCACATGTCCCCATGACTTGCATTTGTTAATGGAGGAGTTCTCACCTGGGGCCAGCACTCTTCCAGTCTCCCTGTGTTGAACTACAAACTAGTATGTGCATCGAGTATGTCCTCAGTGGCTTATTAAGTACTTGCTTGACTCCAGTATGTTCCCTGCTGCAGCAAGAACTTGGGCTCTGCTGACCCTTTTACTATGGGAAGCAGCTGAATTGAATTGCCTTGAGATGAGGAAAGCAGAAGCTGGGTATGTGTGAGCGTGAGCCTGCCCTCTGAGCAGTGCCTCGCGTGCTGGTAACGCACGACAGCCCCGGTGCCCTCAGCTGCTGCAGAGCAGTGTCACAGGAGCACGGCAGGGGACTGACACCTCTTCTTTGCTGAAGCCTCAGGTGCATGAGGGAATTGAGGACCATCCCCGTTCCATAGCTATTATGCCTTTGTAAGCAGTATTTCACAATATCCCTGCCATTCAGTCATGCTTTGGGAGGAGATGTTACACATAGGTGTGGGAGGCTTCCACTCTTATCTTTATTTGCTCCATGCAAAGCACTTCAACCATTCCAGGCTGGATAGATGTTACCACCCGTGGCCTTTTGTCCTATGGTCCTTCCAAAGCATTGCCTGTCAGTGATTAATGACATCGATGATGCACTTGTTAAATCATAGAAATGTTGGTTAGAAGGGATCTCTGGAGATCTCTGATCCAACATCCTGCTTAGAGCTGTTGCCAGCACTTGAGGTCAGCTGTGACTTTATCTAGCCAAAATATGACAAATGCAAGAATGGAGACTCCACAGCCTCACTGGATAACCCATTCCAGTGCTGTGAAAAAGTAGTTTCTCTTGTCCAATGTAAAGTTTAATCTGAGATCCTCTACAGTTATGCTGACATATCCTAAAAGGTCAAAGCAGCTATGAGAGATACCAGATGCTCCGAAATTCATATCTCTGTCACAGAGCTCTGTCATGTTGCTTCAGTTGCTGCTTTGAGCAGTCATTCCAGCTACATGTCCATTTAGTTAGGAAACTCAAGGCTGGAACTGAAAGCTGATGACCGCTCTCCAGAGAGCAGCAATAGTGGCCTCTTCTCTTGGGCTTTTCATGCATCTGTTCGGCATAGAGCGACATAATCCAAAAGACTTGCTATAGGAGGACCAAGGATAATGCAGACACTTGTCTTTTCTTTGGTTGCTCTGCTTTGAACCTTATGCCTTGTGTTGACCAAGGGAATGCCTGAGAAGTTGTGATTTGTAGATGTCAGGAAATGGAGAGTACTGCTCTCCCACTGCATCACTTCAGCTTGGCAGCAGGTTTTATGAGGAGCTCATTCCAGGGTTGGGGGTTTTTATGGCTGGGAGGGGTGGGTTAAAGTTTAGCCACCCCTTACGCTACAGAAGAGCACGCAGCAGCATTGCGTAGCCCCAGCTCTGACCCACTACAGGGTTGCAGTATCTTATACCAAAACAGGAATCTGTCTTTTACCTTCCTCTGATTTCACATGCAGACGTTGATTGAAGATTTCCTTGCAGCTCTATTTTTTTTTACTAGAAGGAAAAATTGTCTTCAGAGGTGATAATAGCAACTGGAATATTTTGTCTTGTCACCTTTCCAACTTCCCTGTCACAGACTATTAACTGTCATCAGAAAATTTATGACAAATGAATCATTTCTCAATTTCCTAAATCAAGTGCCCAACCCGCCTTACTTTTTTGTTGTTTAATTTTGTTTTACCAGAAAGCTTTCCCTTTTGGGAATCATAGAACTAAGCTCACTTTCCTTTTGTTTCCAAAGCCTGCTTCTGATGGAGCAACTGAAGGGGAGTGTGTTCAAGATGATCCCTGTTTGAATCATCACCACCGCTTCCTGCTTCGCCCTCCACCTCCTTGGAGCTCTCCCAGCCACATACCTGACCCAAAGCTAATTAGTTTGTGAGAGCTAGAAAGTTTGCTGCCCGTGGCGTGGCTGCAGGCCAGGCAGAGTTCCCTGTGCCTGGTACTGTAGCTGTTGTGCAATCTTGCTTGATGGGCAGGAGGTTATGCTGTTGCTTGGGATCTCTTCCACAAATGTTCTGGAAATGCGCAGGAGCGCGTTTTGGAGCTCAGAGATTTGACTCTTTCGAGTCCATGGTGGCAGAAAGGACTC
>JAUBOD010000560.1:709934-723442 GCA_032353885.1 Nothura maculosa
TGAAGTGCTCCGAGTAGTGACTGACCGAGGGTAACCCTAGCAGGCTCTGACCTCTTGCTTCACCTGCTGCCTGTAAAGAGTGACGCTGGCATAGATGGGAAGCTGAGTCACAGAGAAATGAGGTTATGTGCCCATAAGCACATAGCACAGAGACAGAATCAGAGCACAGGCTTTACACATCCTCAGTCTCTGGCTGTGTGTATTCTGTTAATCCCTTCTGTCTTCAAAGAACTGATAGATATAATGACCTTACGGTTGAACACAGCTTGCTCATGGGCAGGGGAAAGAGCAAGAAGAGCCCTAGGTGTGGGGCTGCTGCTCCTGGCTGTGTTACGGTAGCAGATAGAGCTGAGATGGAGCTCTATGCCTCAGAGTTGGTTCTCCTCTCCTCCAAGCACAGGGCAGAGCTGTAAACTGGGCTGTATTTGCCATGCATACAACTTCACTTGACTCTAGAGGAGGTTAACTTGACTAATGGCAACACCAACGCTTCAGTGAAGTCGAGGCAGGTGGAAATCAACTCCCAAGTCTTAATAAAATGCAGGTATTTTTATTGTTAGGCTGAAAACTCCTAGTCTAGGACTGCAGCAAACATGTTTGACTTTTGACATCTTATTTCAGCCATTGTGACTTTGCTCTCCCTGTCTCCCTGCAGAGTGCTTATACTACCACTTTTTAACTTACTTCTCCTCCTTCGTGTTCCTAAGTCTATTTATGGACCCTGTATGCTGACAGACAGTATGAACAGTACAACCCAACGCACAAATAACTCAGCTGTACTTGCAACTGCTTTTCTATTGGGAATAGACCTGTTTTGGAAAGAGAAAATTACTAGTACTGCAGAATGAGCTAGTTAAAAAGAAGTTGTAAATAAATCAGCAATCACTATTTTCTCCTCTTTCCCTTATTCTCCTGGTGACCTGGAAGACAAAATTTGGAGGGAACAATCTTGGGTAACTTAAGAGATTGCTCTGAACTTGAGCTTTACTTTCAAATTTCTCATGCATTTGCAGAACAGCAGGACTCTTGATGTACTGTGAGGAAACACAACATGAGGAACTGCAGAGGTCTGAATGTACTTAGGCCTAAAATTAGGCCTCTGGCCTAACTGTGCTGTACTGTCAAACTCATCAGCGTTAATGAGTGGCAGGAAGATGGACTTGAGATTTTTTTTTCTGGTACCTATATAATGAAAAAATTAAATATTCAGTTGCCATCATAAAACTTTAGCCTCTTAGGAAAATCTGGGCATGGATTTCTCTGGTCTTAGCTTTTCAGATACAAATCAACTTTCATTACTAGATAAGAAAGAAGGAAATAGTTCCTGGGATATCTAATAGAATGGGAAGCAAAGCTGTTGGGATTTGATGTAAGAGTTTCACAACTGCTATTCAGTGGGAAAGAGAAGCAACAGTGAAGTTGGTCAAAGAACAAAAATCCAAACCTTTTCTAATGAGAGCAGGAAGCCCAAACTGTTCCCAGTTGTGCAGCCCATGTGCACTGTGGAATCCTTGCTGTGGGAGCTTCTGGGCCATCTGTACTGATGGGTTCAAACAGAGGCATCAAGCAGATACAGCGGAGGTAGATGATGAAGGAAGATGAAGTCCATCTGTAAATAGCTCCAATCTCTTCTTCACATACCTCTGAGAGTTGCCTTTCTGAACTCTCAAAAACAGATGTATTTTTTAACAAGTATATCTTCAAGAAGCAATGGAAAGGCAGACCACAAATGAACAGAGGACCTAAGAGTGGAAATCTTTATTAAAAGTATCTCAAAAATCCTTATAGGAATCTTTATGTTGGTTTGATTGTGCCTTGGCTCAAGCCTCTGCAGAAAACCAAACAAGAAATGACTCTGTCAGCATTTGCTGGCTGCTCCCTGGTTTAGATCTTCATCGCCTTTTCCTATCTCCCCTCACTTTGTAAGATCTTATTTTCCATCCCACTCCCACTCTCCCATGCAGCTGCTGGTTCCTGGTACCAAGTTGTGTCAATAGTTCTTGGTCTTCTCAGACTACCCTGCAGGGCTTGGTGCCCTTTTACAGCCAGCGCTTTCCCTCTTGAAGAGTCACTGCTCCCCGGGCTCCAGCAAATCCGAGCTCGCACAGCCCCTTCCCAAATTCAGCATGTCCGTCTGCAGAAACTTGGCAGTGCCTCTCGGTGCAGGGAGATACCCAAGGTCAAAGTTAAACCATGCTTGCTTTATTCTCTCATCAAACCAGCTTTTATTTTTCTTCCAGCCTTATATTCATTGTTATCTTTTCTGGTATGTGTTATCTGCGGGTATCACTGGAAAGTAGGGGATGGATTTGCAATAAAATATGTACAGGCAGGCCAAAGTGCTTTCAAATTTACTGTCTTAACTCCAAAAAAATAGTTATATCAGCCACTGAAAATCTAGTGCTTCATACTAGCTGTAAATACTAGCAAGCACTGGTGCTAGGCCTCCTATTCTCGTGTACACTGTAGGCTCTTCCCTGTCATATAAAATAGAGAAAGTTTCCAAGTTTCCTCCTGTAAACCAACTCACTACTTTCTATGCTGTAGATGTAAAGTTGTCTTTTACTTGACTTACGGGACCGCTTGGTGATCCTTATTTCTTATTCCTCTGTCTTTGTACGATCAACTTCCTCTTCCACGTTTCATTTTCCATGTATATATTTATTTTGAATGCCTGAAATGAAAACAAAAGTCCTCTACAGTTTTCCTTGTTACATATAGAATAATGTAGTTGATTATCTACAAAGGAAGCAAAGATCCCCATTTGAGAGAATAATAAATAGATAATCCATCGCAGAGGGTGGGGAGTGGGGGCAAATGACAAGACTGAGATTGTGCAAATGATGTAGAGAACAGAAAAGATTAAATTCAGAATATTGAACCTGAAACTGAGATGAAGAGTAGTAAACAAAAAGGAGATTTCTTACAGGGTAGATGGCAGAATGCTGAAGATGCATTAATAGTTTGAGGGATGAAACCAAAAATCTGTCATGAGAAGGATTCGGGATATCACAGTCAAAGATAAAAGAAGGAAGGAGAGATAAGGGGAAGAGAGGGAGAAAAAATAAGATTTTTTAATGAAGAGAATAAAAGTAACATTAAAAAAAATACAAGATTAGGGACCTTGAGTAATGGTATAGAAGTATGGATGGACTGGAAGCAAGTCAAAAACTAATTCCAAGACCATGGGGAGAAACTGTAGAAACTTGATAAAGAAAGCAAAGCAAAGCAAATCCTTTGCTTTTAAGCTGTCATCCCTCCAGCATCTTTTGGCTGTATTTAAAGAAATATTTAAAGGTATTTTCTCCTTTCTAGTTTTTGTAAGTGGGTTTGGAAATTTTCGCCTCCTGTCCCCTATCCTATTTTTTATCCTAGTGTGACAGGTTTTGGCCTCGGAGCTGGCAGAGGTGAACGGAGCTGTCCCCGCGTGTGGTGCATCCGCAGTCCCCAGCGGCCTCCATCCCAACCCATTGGCTTTCCCATTCCCTCGCCTTAGCGAGGGCCACTTGCAAACATTTAATTAAAGCTCTTGTATGCATGCTTAACCTGGAGATATCTGTGCCGCCTTGAAACCATTACACAGGAGCACCAAAGGAAATACAAGGGAGGCACTGAAGGAAAATACAACTGAATGGGAAAAGCGTAGCAACCGAAGAATACATTTCCCATAATACTGCAGCCAGAGGTCAGGAGATCACAGATGCTCAGTTGCTCATGCATATCTTCCTTTCTCTCTGCTTGCATGCTTGCTGCAGAGAGGGCAAAGATTTAATGAGGATGGGGCTGGCTTTAGCAGTTCTCACCCTTCCTCAAACCCTACGGCTGAAAGAGCCCTGAAAGCCTCTTTGAAGTTGGAATGGTCACCCATTGAACTGTCCCAGTGCACACATACAATCTGGAGGTTTCTCATCAGGTACAAAAATACAAGGTGACTGTTCTCTTCCGGCTGCCCTGCGTGTGAACCAAGCTGTTGAATCAAAGCCTTGCTGAGTTCAGGGCTGGAAAGGGTTTCTACCTTGCATGTGTCTCCATCTGCAGAAACGGGCCTTCTAAGAGCCTCACAGGTTTTTAGCCAGATCTTTTCTTCTGAGGCCCTTATGAAGAAATCCTCTTTAGACAAAACAGTGTATTGTTTACAGGAAGCCTGGCAGGGTCAAAAAGTGACTGTAAAACCAATCTCTCATTAAAACACACACGGTATCTGCCTGTATGCGGATAGTGCTAGAACTCTGCAATCTCTCACTTGCTATCAGTGCCATGAAGGCGATTTCAGAGTCAGATTTGTTTGAACTTGGTGACATTGTAAGTGTTATCAGTTGTCATTAGCAGAGCTAACTTAGTGCCTGCAGGTCCCACTTAATTTATCCTGCTCAAGACACACAACTTCTGATCTACTTTGTCACTTCCTGTCTTTGATTCTCTCCTTAAAGCCCCTTCCCTGATCTGGCCCGTGCCTGATGCATAATCTGAATCAGACTTCCTTGGACTTCCATTAGTGTCAAGCACAACTCCTCTCCCTGCAATGCCACCCTTCTGAGTGCCAGAAAACCCATTTGCAGCCAGCAGCCTGCCTCTTTTATATGCTCTAGCTCATCTTTGCTTTGTTTTTCTTCCTGTATGAGTCACTCCTTCCCCCTGTTGGGACGTCCTCGTGCTCTGCTTTCCGTTCCCCTGCGTCTGGCCGTGGCCGAGAGGCTCCCTGCAGCCCTGTACTGCAGCAGTCTGGGGAGCTTCGCCCTTTGTGCCCAGAAAAACCTTCACACCAAGGGGTGGAATTGGCCACGGCCACTGCAGAAAGGCAGATGTTTCAATCCGCCGTTGCCTCATTCCAGATGTGCGACTCTCTTCCCTTCTCCCTTGTCCCCTCCCCAGCTGCTGCAGCGATGCACAGCTGGGTGGACGGGGCCTCCCCAGTAGCATCTCCATCCTGCTGCTTTGTGCCAGATAGGTAGGGTGGGCACCGGTTTAAGGACTTCCCTAGGTATAATCCTGCAGGAACAAGGGTTTCAAATAGACCACTTCAGCCAGGCTCCTTTTATGACCAGAATCCCATTAAAAGATCTTAATTCTGTACCACGGCTGTTCCTGCCTGCCCAGACCCTGAGCTGGCCAGGGCCATTAGTTTTACAGCTTCTTTCACCAAGGTAGTGAAGTGCAAACATCTGGCACTGTCCTTTGAACATCTGATACCAAATGTTGGATGACAACAAATGTGTAACATACATATAGGAGAAATTTTGTTCAGCCCCCTCCTCTATACAAATGCTCCCTTGCAACTCTTTTTTTGTTGGTGTTTTTGCCTCTCCCTCCTCATCCTCTCATCCCTTTGCTCTCCACGTTGCTGCTGTTCACATACAGAGGTGACATTATCCATCAGGGAGCGCAGCCGTGTCCCCTTGCTAAGCAGAAGCCGTAACGTGCCTTGGAAGGAGCAGTTAGAGGCCAGTCTCATTAAGCCTCTTCACTTTATCTCAACTTCAACCATATTTTTGAAGCCTCTTCACTTTATCTCAACTTCAACCATATTTTTGAAGTGCCGTTGCTACCACTCGGGCGGGAGTTGAAAGCAGCCGCTGGAGCCCTTTCCATCAGGGCTGTGAGAGGCCCCGAGAGGAGGCGGGCAGGAGAGAGAAACAGGGCCTGGGAGCTCCGGAGGGGACAGATGGCCCCGAGAGGAGGCGGGCAGGAGAGAGAAGCAGCGCCAGGGAGCTCCGGAGGGGACGGATGGTGGGAGCGGGGCAGCCCTGAGGCGCCGGCCTCGGCCTGGTGGCGGATGGGAGGTCGGGCCTCGCTGCGGAGCCCTGTGAGCGGAGGCAGCGGCAGCGGCTCCCGCGCGGCAGCAACTACCGCTGCGGGCGGCGACTTTCGCAGCAAGGCCTAATTACGCTGGGAACCTCATTCCTGGCGTTCCTCTCCACAGCCTAAGTGTAAACGGAATGTGGGCGAGGGCGCGGGGAGGCGGAAACTGGAAGGGGCAGGGAAGAGGCGCCCTGCTCAGTTCTGTCCTGCTCGTGTCAGCTCCTTGCTCTTGGTTTCC
Organism: Nothura maculosa; assembly: GCA_032353885.1. Taxonomy (NCBI): domain Eukaryota; kingdom Metazoa; phylum Chordata; class Aves; order Tinamiformes; family Tinamidae; genus Nothura; species Nothura maculosa. The sequence goes on from JAUBOD010000560.1 coordinate 715,972, forward strand.
TACATTTATATGGTGTATGGGCTATTTTTTCCCAGAGCTCAATGCCAAGGCTTACGTTCCAGAAACTGCCCTGCCATCCAGATGGAGTCGACGGGATGCGTCCTCCGAGTACATCTGTATCCCAGGGCTTCTTAAATGAACGTGGCAGTGCTTGCAGCAAGCCCTGCCCCGGAGCACCCCTTTCCCTTCTGCTGTTCCCAGGAACCTCTGGAGAAGATGTAGCTGAGGAGAAGCATACAGCAGCTCATTTGCTTGCTAGACATTGGGCAGGATAAATTTGAACATTGCTCCCAAAGGCCTTGTCCAGGCTGGGATTTAACAGCTTGAACTTGAACGTTTTTTGGCTGCATGTGTTAACTGTTACAAGATGAGTATAGAAAACACAGAGTTGATTTGAACACCCAGTAATATGTAATCCATGCATCAAAGTTATGCCAGAATAATAATGTCCAAAAAGAGCCTGACCTCTTTGCAGGAGTTCTCTACCTGAAAAACTTTCTGTCCGTGCAGTTTTAACGCCATGGAGGCTTGTCCACCTCCAGTGTTGCCTTGGCTCAGCCAACAAGTATAAGGAGACCTGGATTTTTCTTTTTAATTTAAATCTAGCATAGGAGGACAGAAATATCTGAGCATTTGCCAACACTGCTGTCCAATGCTTTACCCATAGGCAGGTCCACATTATTCAGTGTATGTATATGCTTCCTTCTTGCCATTCCCCTGGGCTGTATTGAGCTAGTTTAGCATCCCTGGAGGGCACGGGTGTCTCACCTGTGTTAACTTGACATTAGTGCCGTAGTTAACGCTCATGGGGAAGGAGCCTGAGTCGTTCCCGACCGATAGGTCTGTGCTTCACGGAGCAGTGTATCCAGTGGCAGAGCGCGGGTGGGAGCGTTGGCATCCCGGCGGGAAAGGTGCCCAACTGCACGTGCCTGGGATTGGCAGGAGGAGCTGCAGAGAAGGAGCAGGGAAAGGAGGAGGTGGGAGGAAGGCCTTGGACGCGTCTCCCTTGTGCTCCGTGTGCCTGCGCTGCTGCCCCAGCGCTGGGTGCTGCCCTGGCCGGGCCGCGTTTCCACAGCGAGGGAGGGGGATGCCTGCGGCCGGCAGGCTTGGGGAGCCCCAGAGGGAGAGGGGCCGTGGAAATGTGCTGCTCCTAAGGAATCATTGCACTAAATACATCTGGGTGCACAGCAGTATCCAGAGGCTGCTGCCATGTGCAGCCACTGGCCCTCACCGGGCTCTTCCCACGGATCCTGTGCATGGGCAGGGTCCTCCTGTGCTTTTGCTTCCAGACACAACCTCCAGCCCCACTGGGCTGCAGTTCAAGGAGAGCTGCCTCTGCCTGCACAAGGTGTTTGCAGGCTGAGGGGTTGGTGATGGGGACAGATAAGCACTGTGGAGGAGGAGGAGAAAAAGGAGGAGGAGAGAAAGGAGGAGGAGTGGGCAAACTGTGGCTGCCCAGAGGCTGAGCAGGGGAGCATTTTTCAGCATCCATTCAGACGCTCAGCTATTTCCTGCCCCGCTCCTGCAGTCAGCGCCCTCCACCTGCTTTTACTTAACCATTTCCTGTTTACCGCTTCCAAAAACTTTCTGGTGCAATCACTAATCTGCCACTAGACCAGTCTTTACAATTCCTTTCGGACAGGCTTCACTTAAGCCTTTTTTCCCCTCTCTCTGTGCACTGTCATCTGTCTTGCTGTCCCACTACATCCCTTAGACAGACCGAGAAACGGGTCGAGGGGTTCACATGTGTGTGTGCACATGTGTGTGCATTTGTCACGGCCATATGCATTCCTAACAGAAGTCTGTTGTTACATTGGAAAGTATTTGCTCCCTTGCTTGTTCTCTTTCTCTCTCCGTATGTCTGTTCTCTTTTTTCCCCTCCTGTTGGTGCTTGCTGCTCTGTGCAGGCTTGAGCTAGAAAGCATGCAGTGGTGCTGAAGGCAGGCTCTCCTTCTCTAGAATCAAAGGCTCCAGGTATTTAGAATATCACATCTTCCCGTTGCTTTCAGAAGAGTTTGCAAACTCTCCCCCAAATAGGGGATTTGTTTCCTGGGTTGCTTGCTCCATCTTCACATTAGCTTCTAGCTTTGAAAACAGTCAGGTAGTTTCCCTTTGCTGCTCTTCAGTTTCTGAAGTGTGCAAGGTGTGAGCTGCAGGAAAGATCAAACAAAGAGCAATAAATTTCCAGCTTAAATGGCTCCCATGAGCTCTCGTCCCACCCTCGGTCACGTCATAGAGAAATCACTAGAAAAGGATGCCTGCTTCAAGCCTGTTCTTATCTACGTTACAGATAGCAGTGCAATCAACACTAAAATCAAATTTATTTGCCACCTCCTCTGTTTGTTTACTTTCTGTACTGTGCTGGAACAGTGGAAATAGATTCTTTGGTTTCCTCTCCGGTTCTCATGCTCTTGCACAGCGCTGCAATGTTTGGGTTGCGGTGAGCACTGCAGGGGAATGTTCCCTTCTTAAAATAAATCATGGAAACATTGCTGTTGGAATCAGGGCTTGTAAAAGTTTATTTTTTTTAATAAGAAGAATGTCGAGCTAGCTTTGACCTCACACTCGATCCCTTTAAAGGGAGCAGGCTTGTGCTGCATGTCCGTATATATACATTAATATGCATCACAAGCCTATATATATATAACCACACGTATACATATATATCTATACACATTGTGTGTGTGTGTATATATATATATCAGTGTTATTGGTATAACTAAGCACTGAAATCACCTTATAAGAATGCTGCACTTTTGTCCTAAGTAACGGATCTGTAAATTCATTAGCTAGACACATTGCCAGCCAGCAGAGCTCAATGTGCCCCTTTGCCATGTAAGGTATAGGGCGATGGGCACGCACTTGCCTTGCACCTGGGCTGTTTCATGCCCTTGTAGTTATGATGAGCGCCGCACACTTGGATCATTTCTGTTTGGAGATCAGAGCCTGAGCCCTAACTACACCATGAATATGTTCGGGTAGCATATGGATATGGATGGTGGTCTGGGCATCATTGATGTCCAGTGAGGCATCTGCTGTAGCCATCTCCAGGAGCCACTGACCCACTTAGGTCAGAGCTTTCTGAAGTGTCCTTCAAGCTGTCTGCATTTCAAGGTTGTGTGTGGTTTCTTTTTCCTAATGAGAGGAAGCAGCTGTTTTGCACACAGAAGTGTCCTTCAGCTTGGCCCAAGTACATGAAATGGTTCCTTTGGTTCCTGTCCAGCCCAGTTCATTCAGCAGCATGTGACAGGGTACGTGTCATCAGCAGCGTTTGCCCAGACTGCATCACAGCCACCCATGCAGTGATGGATGAGACTTCAGATCTTTCCCTCTCCATTTTACAGGGTGCAGCCCTGGTAAATTCATGACCTTGTTGTACCACACAGTTCTTTCTAGAGCAGCTTCTCTTCTCCCAGCCGACTTGTCCGTCCAAGAGTCAGCTGCTTCCAAAAGAGGCTCCGTGATTCAGCAGTGCCCATCTTTGCTTTCATAGTGTTTCTTCCACTATTTCATTTTCTTGGAACGTTGCAAATTTGGGTGCACTTACCATTTTTCTGCCTCTCTGCCCACCGTAGAATGGAGGAAAGTTGAAATGTATGAGGATGTAGGTGGAACGAGGAGCTGGTAGTGACAGTGACAAAAACGGTAGTGACACTATTGGAGTGCACAGGACTCTTTCCAGGAAACAGGCAGAAGGTCCACTACATGAATCACTGAAACCTTAGATGACTACATTCCTGAAGAATAAACTGTCAGGAATATGACATTGGAGAGGACACGGAGGAGGAGGGAGAAGCTTCTTAAATAGCTCTTGTTTGTTTTTTGGTTCATGATTCATTCCCGAGGAAATTGCTGCATCCTGGCCCGGGCAGCTGTGGCAGCGCCAGCCTCCACGTGCGCGAGCAGCAGGTGAGGCTGCTTGCGGAGCCCGGGATCTGGCCTCGCTCCCAAGGAGATAATCCTGAGCACCTCATGCTCATCCTGCCCCTTATCTCCCTTTCTTTGTTCCTCCCCAGCCTACAGGTAGGAAGGATTTCATACCTGACCTCAGAGGGGCCTTTTTAGTCACTGTGAAAGGGAGGTATTGAAGGCAAGGAGCCTGGGAGAGAAGGCAGAGCCAGAGGATTGACTAAGGCCGGGCACGAGTACACGTGTCCTCTGAATCAACTCACCTCTTTTTCTACTACACCAGCAGGTATGAAACCAAGAGGAAATGAAGCCAGTAAAACTCTTGATTCCAGGCTCCTTTTAAAATTTTTTCTTCCCTCTACCTGCTCCAGCCAATAAACCAAAGTGTATCAATAAAAGTGGCCCAAAGCTCTGAGCAGGTCGTAAGGCTGCAAGCGCCAGTAACAACGGGCGCAGTCAGACTCTGCACAGCTCCATCCCGAGGAGCCCAGCCCACGTTAGCAACAGCAGGGAATGTTTGCAGCAGTATCGGAGAGCGGAGAAACCCCAGCATTCCAGCAGGCAACTGCCAGTTCCCAATTTGGGGAGTTTTGACCTAGAGCATTTAGCATTTAAGCACCAGCTCTGTGTCTCATACTGCCATTTACGTAATGATCTCTCATTTGGTTCCCATTAAAACCATGCTATTTCTTCTGCAAACCGCTGCTTGTAAAAACCAAGCCACCCAGTTTTTCATTAGATTGTAATGTAGGAAATAAATAGTCTGAAGGATGCATACAGGAATCATGAGAGGGAGCTTTATTTTCCCTTTTGGACATACAAAGTCAGGATTTATGCTAGGCAAGCACAGAAAAAAGACTATTACTGAGTTCCTGAGCCCATCTCCTGCTCAGGAGATGTTCCCCAGCTATTATATTGGTGAAAGGAGAGCCTGCAGCTCCAAGGAGGCCGGGCAGCGGGACCTCCCTTAGACCTGCACAAGGCCGACGTAGCCCTCACATCTCTGCGGAGCTGCCCCCGTTCTGAGGCCGGGCGGGATGGTTCCCTGCCCTACACCTACTGACACGGGGAAGAATTCCGTTTGAAATGATTCAAACAATGGGGGTTTCACCGCTTCCTGTGGGAGTCTGCTCCGCAGCCTAACTCGTTTCACCATCTGGAGGGCTTTCCTGAGTGTCTGCCTGCTTTTAACGTTTTTGTTGAGGTTTTTTTTAATTATATTCCTCCTGTTTCTTCTTAAAGGTGACTTGGAAAGCATTTTTTGCATGACCCATATTATGTGGTGCTTCTTTATTTTTTGTAAGGATCAAGAAAACCTGAAAGATCTGTGGCTTCTTTCCTTTTTCTTCCTCAGAAATAATCATAAGTAATTAATAGTATATTACTGCTTTTCTATGCGTTCATCTTCATGTGATTTACAAACAAAGTCACTATCATTGTACTCTTTTTAAAGATGGGAAAACCACAGCACAGGACAGGCATGAAACAACTTGCCCAGGATCATTCCAGAAGCCAACAGCAAGCCCTGAAATTAGACCTGGAATTAGTGGCAAGACCTGGGTCTGCTCCATAGTGCCTTACTCCCTTTTATTTCTTTACTTATTAGTCCAGTCCAGGTCCCATTGGCTTTGTCAGAGTGCCTAGGACAGACTTCCATGAACTTTATCCAGAATTGCTGTACTGGAGCTGAAAGGTCAGCCTGTTGAATATTTAACAAAGTTACATCTTTCCAATGTGTTGGTTAAGCACCCGTATTAAATAGTGATAAATAAAACCAACAAAGTGTTTTAACAGACTGATTCAGTCCCCAGGGCCTGCTCTGAGTTGCATTTCCTTCAGTTAGTCCATGTTTTCCTGGCAGCAGAGTGTCCATAGTGAACACTGTATATATCAAGCGTGCTCTTATCAGGAGGCTGCAGAGATTTCCTTCCTCCTCGTGCCACCACGCTTACTTCACCTGCTGAATTCCCCTTCGCTGTGCCTGGGGTAAGCAGGGTTCTCGGAAGCTGCATGTCACTCAATCATAAATCTTCCCATTTGGGACACTCAACCTGCAGTTTGTTCAGCACAATATGTTTATATCCAGATAGATGCTCGGGCTGGCATGAAATGAGCTCGCATGGTCCTCACAGCAATGAGCTCTTCGTGAGCTGCCAACAACCAGCAGCTTTTTCCTACCCAAGGAGGACAGGTTTTTTTCCTAAAGCTTCCACCAGTCCAGCCCAGCATCTCAACAAGTATCTCCAGTGAGACTAGATCTGACTGAGCACATGAACAAGAAGAGTTTCCATCCTCTCCTGCCCTTGGCAATAGAGGGGAAATGCTGACAGGGCAGCCTGACTGGCGGTCTGCTAGGGGGGCCTTAGAGCTCTGGGGAAGGGACAGATCCCTGCAAGGTGCAGGGCTCTGCATGGGTGAAAAACAAGAAATGGGGGATTTGGTAGGGCCTGCTGCTACGTGGGGGCCCGTGCGGAAAGTCTCCTGCTTTTGCAGGTACTTCCCCCCACTTCTCCTTCAGGCCTCCCTCATTCCAGACATCTCTGACCCAGAGGTTGAAGCATTTACCGAAAGCTGCGAGATTCCTGTAGGTCACTGAGCACATTGTGTCTTTGCTTTCAACGTCTGAGAAATTTCCAGCGGTGCCCTGCTCGTCCTCCCGGCCCCGCGAATAGGGGAAGCTGCTGCAGATTACATAAAGTAGGGAAATCCCCCTCAACCTTCTGAAACGAAGGCTGCTTTGCATGCGGGCACTGCCAATAGCTCTGCAGTTGCTGCTAGCCCCATGAAAGGGCGACGTGCCCTTGTCTAGAATCACTTAGGCCAGTCCCACCAGTTGAATGAGTCAGAGAAAATGGATTGAATCAGAGCTCATAAAGAAAGACAATTCTGTAAAGCATCAGCCTACTTCATGTTCGGATACAATCGGGTAGTAATTGCTCCATGTAAAATCAACTGGAATTACTCAGCTATTAATAACTAAGAACTATTCTAGAAAACCCGTGCTAAAAAGCTATGTCATGCTTTTTTATAATTTGTAATTATGGCTGGATTATATTGTCCTTCTTAGGCTTCCTGTACATACCATATTCTGGAGAAATGGATATTACCAAAGCTCAGAAAAGAAAGCGATGGATGATCCTATAGATGATCCTATAGATGATACCTCTGACCAGCTACTTCACAGGATCTGAAATCCTTTGGGCCCAGAATTCCTGAGAGATGATGTTCAAAAAACAGTGTTTTTAAACATGCTTCCAAGATGCCTGTGATTTTTTAAATGTCATGGTTTAACAGAAACAAACAAATGAGCAAAAAAAGAGATGGCATATTAAAAAAATAGCTTATCCCAGGCCCCAAATGCAATTGGCTAAATGAAATCATAAAAATCTTTTACATTATCTCTAATGCACTAACAGAGAAGGATGATATTTTAAAGACTAGCACATCATCATTGCTGAATGCTTGAATGTACTTCAAGACATGCAGTGTTTTCTGTTCCCTTCACTTTTACTAAGAGACAATCACTGAACCAGCTGCCGAGAGGGTTTTAAGAAAAGTTATT
>JAUBOD010000560.1:733857-746006 GCA_032353885.1 Nothura maculosa
CCTTTAAGCATGGTAGCACTGTTCTTTTTAAGCACACATCACAACCAGGGAAACCGAGGCAGGTTACTGCGAGTGTTGTCAACAGCAAGTCCTCCCTGAGCTCGAATCAAGTTTTTAAGCCCCGCTCAGGTTTCCAGGTGCCCTGCGTACAGGGTGACACTAAACTCGTGTATCAGAAGGCCGGGGACAGCCCGCATAGCAAGGACTTCCTTTGCACACGTGCGATGTGAGAAACAGCAGCAATCGCCGGCACGGATTGCACGTCCAGTGGCACCTTTGCTCCCAGCTCGCCCAGGTGCTTTCTGGGCTCTCGGGATTCTCTCTTTCACGTGCCCTGTTTTGCAGGGTGGTTGCTGATCCCTGGGCACCCAAGGGCCGCTGTCCCGGTGCAGGACAGGTGCACAGGACCCCGCGCTGCCTGCCCGTGATGGCCCATGGGGACGGGGGCAGCTTTTGGTCACACGGCCTTGCAAGACCACCGCGGCCGGCGGCTTGGCTCCCAAGCCTGCAGCCTCTGGATAACTTCCATCCCAAACGTATGTCCCATTTCCTTCCACAGAAAGCAAAATATTTACACTAATCCCAGGTCACCCGGAGGCTGTGCCGCTATCGCAAGCTGGAAGCGGCTGCGCTGCTGTAAGCCGAGGGCCGAGAGGCCGGAGGGGATTAGCGGGGCCTCCGGAGCAAACGCCCCCGCGCCGGTGACCGGCTGTAAGAGCCACCCTGCAGGTGCCAGGTTATCCCCATCGTCCCATGGGATGCTGTGACACTGCCAGAGAAACAGACCTGCCCCTGCGCCGCGCTGGCCCCCTTGCCATGGCTCGTGTGCCTGGCCCGTGGCACAGCCCCATGCACGGTCCTACACGTGCTCCTGCCACGCTGCTGCAACGCAGCCTGGTAGCCCGTTTGCAAGAAGCTTCTTAGAAACTGTTCTGCACGAGTGTCTGGGTACCGCTGTGCTAGTTGGAAACCACTAGGTTAAATCTGTCTGGTGTCCTCGGTTCAGTGACTTACCCCGTAAGTCTCAGCATCCATAACCTCTATGTGTCTGGCCAGAGAGGGCAGGCTGTGACTTACTCCCCCAGCCTGGCTTTGCACACCCAAGATCTTCCTGAAACAGCTCTTCTCATCTCCTTACAAGTTCAGTCTCTTCAATGGGTGGCCAAAATGTCCTCTTTATCTCATGCTACACACAGCTCTGCTGCCTGCTGCAGCCCATACACTGGAGTCTCCAGATGAAGCACGGGCAACTCCTGGCCAAGCAGGTACCCCTCAGATACCCTGGGCTCCTACTGCCTTCTGCGCATCTTCTCCAGATGGGGAAGCTGCTGGGTTTCGTGTGCCACAGGGCTGGGAACACTCAGCTGGGCACTCATTCCACACACCTTGCATGGGCTGCGTGGGACATGAGGCACCCAGCGTGCCAGCTTTTGTGCTGGTTCATAGCGTTTTTATTCCTGTACCAAGACAGAAGCAAACTTTAGATATGAAGATAGAAATCACCCCCATTTACTGTCCCAACTGATCAAATTTGCAAAATATTAGCAGGACCTTGCAGGTATTCTTGGCTGTCTGCTCTAGAAATCACTGCACTTTATTTTTTTGGCACCAGATCATTTTCCACTGGCACTTTTCATAATGATAATCAGTGTTGATAGTGGTGGCTGAGATGTCAGCATACAGGGCCTAGCTGCTGAGCAGAGCAGCATTTGGCCACTTTCTACCACTTGGGATATTTGATTTTCCTGGGCTTTGCTAGGAAGTTGCCTTACGTTATTTTCTGAACTATTATGTACGCAAGGCACAACTAACAGGAGGGGATTTCTGTGTGGGAGGAACGGGATGATTCAGCTCGTCTCAATGGCCTGATGAAACAAAACATCTAAACAACAGAAGATGCCTTGGTTGCATAGCTGCTCATTTCCCCATCTTAATTTTGTACATTGAGCTGCAACCGCAGCACACTGGGATCTTGGTGTCCACACAGCATCCACAGCAGGACTGGACAAGTAAAGAGGAGCTGATCCTTGGGATAACCTATTGACTCTATTACTCTTTTCCTTCTTGTACGAAATAGCAGGGCCATGGTCAGAGGAAGAAAGGAGGGCAAGTTGACCCCAGGCACCTGATTCCCTTCTTGTAACAGCTCCTTCAGATAGCTGGCATGGGAATGCTGTATCAGGAACGCTGTTCCCACTCCAGAGACTTGCCTGCGTCTCAGCCAACCCAGGATCTGGAACACAGACAAGTAACTGAATGTTATTCACATAATCCCCTATTGAGCTGTGCTGGTTGCTCAAAGGGGCTTGTGGATGATTATTTTAGAGCAGCCTTCAGGAATGCACTACCCTCCTTTTCTTGAACTTAGGTTGCATACTTGGATTGTAAAGAGGAAAAGTAGCAATTTCAAGAAAACATACTCTAGGTTGTAGTATAAACCACTATCTTGCAGGTCAAAATATTTCCCAAATGTTGAACTTGTATGTTAAAAATAAAATGAGGACCCTTTTTCTCTCCAGAAAGCTCAACTTTAAGGAAAATGTGAAAGCACTTCAAAAGTTTTACAATATGAAAATCCACCGTGTAGGTACCAGCCTGCCCTTCCTCATGAGGCCCCTGAGAGAAATCAGCAATTCATCATTTTTAGTCATCCATAACCAACAGCTCCATCTTATCAGTGACCACAAAAAGCAGAATGCCTCAGCCTCACTCACCCGAGCCAGCCCCAGCCTTCACCAGCAGCACACAGAGAACTGTTTTCAGCAAATTCCTGGCAAGACTAATGGCACACACAAGAAGACAAATGTCCTCCACCCTCAACCTTAAACACCAGCTGAGAAAATCAGAAGCTCGTGCACTGATGTTATGGGACAACCACCAACCTGAACATCACCAGACACAGAGCTAGTGTATGTCTGTCTCCATATACATGTTCTTAGCCTTCACTCACGCCATTATTGTGTATGAGAAGAATAAAAGTGTTGTTATTGTATGCAGGTTTTCATGAAGCCAGTTAAAAGGCAGCGTGTTGTGTGTCGTCTTTCCAGGACTCCAGCCACCTTCAAAGAAACGGGGGAAGGAAGGGGGCAGGCTACAGCTTGCTCTTTTCATAACAAGCAAAACCTTTAAAGCTCAAAGCTCGGGTTACAGTAAGTGCTTTTGCTTTATACTCCATCAGTGAAGCAAACAGCCTGAAGACTCTCCCGAGGACTTTAGTGGCAAATTGCCACAATGTCTGAAGTGTAATGCTGGGGGGCATCCATGCCAGAGGAACATCCTCATTATAAAATACCAAAAAAAGTAATACTTTTTAAATAATAAATTTTAAAATCTCCTATTTCAGAATCAACAGCAATGGCAAGCAGCACCTCACCTCATTCTGGACGTACCTATGGGGCCCGAAAGGCAGTGTGATCAGGCCTTGTGTGGTGGCCTGCCTTCGGCCATGCTGCAAGCAGATTAATGGAGCAAGTTCCAAACAACAGACTAACTAAATCTGCCAACTCCTGTTCTCTTCACGGTCCCTAAATCTCCTCAGAATGGCAGTTCTTCCTTTTCCAAAGCTATAGACAACATGGTTGTTTGTTGCCTCCCTAGAAATAAAAAAGGCCTGTTCTTCCTCACTTTTTTCCTTTCGATGAAAATACATATATATTAAGCCACATGGGTACATTTTAGCATGAACCCTGATGCAGACACAGATGGCAGGTGTGAATGAAAGGACCACCAGGATATTTGTGCAGGAAAGCACTGACATCCATTTTAAACTTTCACGTGAGACCAACTGCCTTTCTGAAAGTAGTAACTGAAGAAATCGATTCACTTTAAAATCAGCAATGTGCTCTAGTATTTTGCTTCATTTTGCCCATGCTCCTCTCCACACTCCTGTTGGAAATGTTGGACTGTTTCTCCTCAGTCACAGAGTCATTTTGTGGGTTCTGCTCCTGTGATCTGCATGAAGTTGGAAGGCTGCAGATGGGGATGAGGCTCCCCAAGCTTTCACTTGGGCCATTTTCTGCCACCTGTGGGGATGCCACTGCTCCCAGTGAGGGATGGGAGGTCTCAATAACACTATGAATGATGTTCTCCAAAGCTGACCAGCTCCAGGAAGCAGATTGCCTTGGAGAGGTTTGTCTTTACAGCACCTTAGGCCTCATTTCTGTCTAGGTTTCCTGCAGCCAGATGGTTCATAAAACTTAAAAACTGTCAGTTATATATTAAAAAAAAAAATTCTGAAGCTCAGGTGATATTTACTGCTCAACTTACTGCTCCTTACCTCCTTGGTGGAGGGAAAAAAAAACATGCCAAAGTTTTGGCACCTCTGCCCATTATGACTGGCACTTTCCCCGCACTGCTGGGTTAAGACCTCTGCGAGTGGGAATTCCTACTGCTGAATTCATTAGTGCCCGTATTGTTCCTGCCTTTGATCTACTGCCATAGGAACAGCAGCGAGCACTGGAAAGCCTCCGCTGGGTGCGTTTCTTATGCAAATAGCTCTGCACCAAATATTAAAAGGAGCATTTGGAAGGCGGGGGGCAGAGACATTCCCTCCCCAGAACTGCCTGTGACACTGGTGCTCGCTCCGGGAAGTGCATGGGGCTGCCTGCAGACCTCTAGTGGCCCTGTTTATATAGCCAGCCTGGCTCCATAACTGCTCCCCGGCACAGTATTTTGGAAAGGCGAGCGGAGATTTCCCATAAGGATTACAACATGGTGTCACCTCATCTTCTCTGCATTTCCTATCCTGTTGCCTGTTTGTTTTATTTCTTCACCATAACATCTGTCCCACATCTCCAAGAGATTTCACAATTGCAAACCCGATATAAATTATGACACAGAGTTAACAGACTTCAGTTTTTGCACTCCATTATTTTTTCCACTGTACATTGGGTTAGCCACCCCTTTTAAACAGGCTTTTTTTTCCTTATTTATATACTGTTACTTGCAAAACCTGTGTCTAGAAACTGAAAAAGAGTATTTCTGTCCTTCCTGCTGGTGCCGTTTTCCACTTATCATCCTTAGAATTCCTGATGAAACTTCTGTAAATGCTTACAGAGGAAAAAAAATCCCTAACCAGCTCCATCTCTGCTGGTGTAGGGAGCTCCACATAATGACCGGGTTGCCCATTCCCAGCGGAGCTCATGGTGGCTTTAGGCTCTGCAGGTTACTCACGTGAAGGCTGGTACTCACCATGCATCCTCTCGGGGTTCCCACCACGATGGAAGCAAGCAGAGGCTGCAGCTGCATAGGTCTGGAAGAGCAGCTCTTCCCAGCTCTATAGGAGACCGTGGTTAGCATAAGACCTTAGGAATAACCAGTGTGACAGACTTCCAGCTTTGTCAACTGCTTAATACTGATCAATGTCTTCAAGGCTAGCATCATGTATCACCACAGTGGCATGGACCAAAGTGATTTTTATGCAAAATAAGCAGAGAAGCACAAATTAAAGGTTAGTTTCCTTCAGATGTTTGTATAGCCATAGATTTGTATGGTTGGCAGGGACCTCAAAAGATCAGTTAGTCCAGAACTAAGTCCCAGGGCAGGATCATTACGCTTATGTCATCCTGAACAAATGCTTGCTTAACCTCTTCCTAAGATGCAGGATGGTGATTCTCAGCATCTCAGGAGGATCTGTGTGTATTCAGATACTCCTGACTGCTTTATTTCTTTCAACAGTCACCTTTTTTTTTGTATTCTAAGCCCACTACTTGTCTTAGCCATCATGCACATGCAGAGCCATATATTCCCCTTCCCAGCCACCCTTCATATTTTTGAAGGTGGTTACTATATCTCCTCCAGCCTTCTGAAGGCTAAGGAAGCAAATTTGTTCATTCTTCCCTCCTAGGTGTGTTTTTTCAAGACCTCTGATTATTCCCACTGCCCTCCTCTGGGCTCTTTCTTGAGTACAAGGTCCACAGCTGCATAAACAGAATTAATGATTCCTGCCCATATGTAGAAACTTACACCAGCCCTTACTGAAAGGAATCAGTTTAAGCCCATCTCTCTAAGTATTTTTGTAATTGTAATTTTATATTTCAGAATGTTCCTAGTCCCCCTCCAGCTTCACGGTACTTCAGAATTTGATAATCTCTCCTCCCCTGCTCCAGCTTTTTGTAATCATCTTAAATCACACTGACCCAGCAAAGATCTACATGAAACTCTTCTCCATCTCTCTTTCACTTTTTAAAGTGTGATTAACCATAATTTTCTCCATGATTTTCCAGTCAGTATCGCCTCCTTCTGAGCAGCTCCGATTCCCTTAAATTGCCCTGTAACATGCCATGTCAACAGTCTCACCACAGTCAGAATATAGGACAACAACTGCTTCTCCCTTATCAACAAGGTTTGTTACTCTAATGAAAGGAAATTTGATCCGTTTTACACAATTTGTTTTTAACAAATCTATGTTGGCCATTATTCATCTCTTTGTTTTGCTTTAGGTGCTTATAAAAAGTTTGATTGTTTGTTCCAGTATTTTTCCGGGAATTGAAGTTAAACTGAACAATCTGTAAGCCCTGGCTCCTCCTCTTTTCCCTTTTAAAGGCAGGAACTACGTCTGCAGTTTTCCAAGCGTATTCTCTGGGCTTGCTAACATCCCAGAAGCGACGGAGCTGCGGCTAGAGCTTTTGAGGTTAAATAACTGACTGGAAGAATCACACAGGGTAAGATTCATCAGGCCCAGATGACTTAAAAATCCAAGTCCCCCAAACTTCTCCTACCCTAGTTTCTGTTCTAGTTCTGTGATCCTCCCGCTCTGTCACTGACATTGATTGCAATTTGCATCTGACAAGTGACAACAGACACCAGAAAGGGAGGAAACTGTGGGGCTCTATCGCTGATCTGTCGACAGTCTTTTTTCTCTGCTGGACAGCACATTTTCACTTGTCTGGCTCCTCACCTTGCTGCTACAATAGCAGTGGAGCTGTAACCTAAAATGATCCCATTTTGTTGCTTGGCCTTTGTGACTGTGCTCAGATATCTGACTTCCAGCTTCTGCATCCTTTTTTTCCTGGAGGCCAAGGTCAAAGAAGAGCTCATGATTTATCCAGGCTGAGCCACTATTATATTTCCTATGAACTATGTGGTGTTTGGATCGTCCATGCTCTTTGCTCCTCTCTCCAAGATGTCTTCTACACCACAAACTTTTCACTTACCAAAGCCCAAATGGCAAACCTATGACTACCGAATAAGTGACTTCAATGGAACCACTGCTGGTTCATATTGGCCTAGGCAGGAGCAGAAGCAAAAACTCTGTTTCCATCTCCTACTGGTTGTTGGACTCCACAGCAGAGCATTCGATCTCTGCTGGTCAGCTTTCTTTGGACATAATCTCCTTACTGTGACGGATGCGTGCAAACTACAGCATCTTCTAAGCCAGATCTGAATTTGAGAGAGCCCCAGGCTTAGAAACGTTTACATCCACAATACTATTCTTTAAGTCCACCCTAGCTCCTGGTTAGAGAAACATCTTTTCTCATTTGGGTACATTTTAACACTGGCTCCCTTCTCATCTGGCCTTCCAAGCTGGAAGACAGCACAGATCAGGTTGATGGAGGAAGGCACATTTTTTTCTTCAAATATGTGTGGAAAAACTCAATTTCTAAGTAACATAATCATTCTGAACTTATGCTCCCACAGAAATCCTAGCTTACCTCCCTTCATTGCATTCTTCACATCAGTAAGGATAATCAAAAGCACGCTGCTGCGCGAGGAAGTGGAAGCTGTAACAGCAGCACTGTAAATACTGCAGTGCTATAATGGTGCTCTTTCAAAAGAGCAGCATAAGCAGGCAAAAGGGGAAGGAGTTCAGACAGTCGTTCTGTTGTCCAAGAGGAAGTGAATTTCTGATAGCGCTTCAGTTCCCTTTAGCTATGATTCACCATAAATGAACGGCTAAAACAGCAGTTGATAGTAAGGACATGCAGGCTGGGACTTCCACAAGTGGTTGCTCAAAGGGAAGAGCAGAGGGAGCTGGCCCCCTGCCCAGCTATGAGTCTCCTTCCTTCCCATTCTGCCGCCTTTGTTTTCAGGGCCCTCGCGGTGTCAGCCAGTTGTCCCACATGATGGGACAGTGCTGCAGGTGTTGCAGCTGGAGCCTTTGAGCCAGACACCTACTGAGAGGCCCTACACAGAGACGAGTTCAGGGCTGCTAACTGCTGTTTAAGCCAAAGGACAAACAAACACCACGCTGGAAAACTGCAATGCATAGAAACTCGAACAGTATTTATAGATTGTTAAAGGTTAACACTAGAAAGAGCAGATCATCATGGCAGTGATGGCCTGCCGCCTAAGTGAGTTATTAGACTGCAGTTCCTATACCAAAGCCACCTCTTCTGTTAAACTCTGAGTTTTAGGAAAAATACCCCATCTTGACATGAAGATTTCTAGTAGTGGAAAAACTACCTCTCCTTCTTAGTCAGGGCCAATTGCGCCAATAAGCAAAGAATCCTCTCTTTAGCCACTCATGATGGACCTTCTGGTCCAAATTGTCTTCATTTTAGTCACTGGGTTTTGTTCTGTCTTGTCTCCTTTCTTCCTGTGTCAAAACTCATAAACCACATGTGACCCAAGTGGCAGGACGGTGGGACAAAAAGGCAAACTTGAGTGCCAACTGCTAAAAAGCAAGAGCCCACAATGGAAACATTGCCAGTTTCAATAAGAGATTGCTTGGGAAGAAACAAGGGAAAAAGGCAGTACTTTCCAACTAATCCCTTCTTTTCAAGGGGCAACAGCCTGTCAATGCTGGCTACAGGATGGGGGCACTGAACCTCCCCCAAAACGGACAAGTTGGCGACTGTACTGCTCACTATGCTATTGTTAACACCAATTTCAACCTAGTGTTAACCTTGTGAGAAAAAACATGAAAGCAGGTAGGGGCATAGAGAAATGGAAGAGATTTCTTAAGCCTGCAAAAAACAATGGCCTATCTCTTCATCACTTCTTTATAACTTTGAGCAGACCAGGCCTCCTCAGCATGAGGCTCACAATGAATGAGATGGATGGAAAGGCCACAAAAGCAGCAAGCTGCCATTTGTGTGCCCCCACACACAGGAATATGCGAGGACAACGCTAAGCAAAGGTCCCTAGCAAACAAAGTTTCTCCCTATCAGTACGTCCCGCTGTCTAAGCGAGGCACATGCTTGCTGACCTGGTAAAACACTTGCTTTACAGATGCAGTTTATATTAGCAAAAGCTTCCTGTTTGCTAGCATGGCTCATTCCAGCTCATCTAAGTATAGGGACAACTGTGAAACCCATGTCTCCCTCACTGACACATATCATCATTCCTCTGGCTACGGGCCTGCTGGCACAAGTTTGCTCTGCAGATCTGACCCACGATAGAAGGACCTGAGGAAGGAGTAATGACGGTGGGGGCTGTGCTGGATGCCAAATACCCGAACCCTCTTCAGAAGAAATCCCTCGGCCAGAAAGGATTGGCTTACAGCAGCCTGCAGAAGGACAGGCAGATACCTGAGAGAGATCAAAACAGCAAAGCTGTTCCCAGGCCCAGCTGCCACATGGAAAATCCAGCGCTCCTCATACAACCATGGTCTCTGCTTGCATCTATAGCTGGAGAGGAAGGGAAAATAGTGCAAGGGCAGAAGAGATTAATAAAGAGAACTTATGCATTTAAAGGCAGATGGCCTGATCTTTGGCACCAGCTGACTTCTAGCCCTTCCAGTGTAAGCCAGCAGTGTATGTGCCTCACCTGCATGGTGGGAAGGGAATTCTTGGCTTGAGGGAGGTATTAAGGTCAAGAGAAGGAGCTCCAGGCAAGGGAGGCTAACCTAATCATTCAGAGTAATGGATTCCTTTTTAATGAGGGCTGAGGTATCTTTTGTAGAAACAGTCTCAGTTTCAATAAACACAAGATCCACAGAAAGCAGGAACTGGGAAAACAACAAATCTATGTCAGTCCTGCCTCTCCTTTCCCTTCCCACAGGCATTGAAGCCGCCCTACAAAAGGGGAGCTTATCTCAACTCCTACAAGAGCAGGTGAGGGCCAAGTGTTCACTTCTGCTCTGGGATCCACTGGCCACACAGATTCTAAAAATACTTCTCTGGTGAGCAACCTAGCTGATTTTTCAGATTAAAAAAGGCCTGCACTGTCACTGCTTTTGCTGCCAGCAAGATATTGAGCCTTACTCTGGTTTCTTCTGCCAAACACAGACTTTGTAGCAAGCTTCCCCGTTGGAACCACTTGCGTTGTGCAAGGCGTTCCTCCATAACAAGACATGTTGTGGTGGGATCCTTGTTCTTCCAAGGTAGCAAACACTGACTGCTGCCAAAGGACACTTGCCAAAGGTCCCGAGGGAAGAAGCACATGAAGCCATCCTAGGCAGCACCCCTCACTGAATGCATGGACTTCTTCGTATCACATACGCATTCTGATTTTGCCACTCTGGTTTTTGATTTGCTGATGCAGATCAAGTAAGAAATACTGTTTCCAAAGCACGTATTTCATATTTGAATTTAGATGTGACCTCCGCCTTCCCCGAGGGCCACAATTTACCTTGTTATTCCTTGGGAGGCTGGGTACGCTGAGAGGAGAGAACGGTAACGGCCCACGAGACCCCTCTCCTCAGGCTGTGTAAAGGCCTGCAGCCTACACTGCTGTTTGGAAGTACCCTTTGCTGAGACTGCAGCTTCCTTTAAAAAACATTGAGGCTTTGACTTGCAAAAACTTTCAGAAAAACATTTATACATTTATTTATCAAAAATTTTGTGAGGGAGTGATCCTGGTCCCCTATTTAGATATAAAGAGCCCCTCTATCACAGGGGTGGCAAGGGAAAGGGAGTGAAATAAGATAACTCTGCTCAGCTGGCCTCAATTTAATGAGCTCCTTTAGGCCTTATCATTCACCCTGCACTTTCCCCCATTGTGAACTTTTCAGTCTCATCAAAAAGAGCTTTTTTCTAAAAAAAAAAAAAGGAAAAAGAAAAAAAAAAACCAGACTGTCTGATCAGCCCTTTCCCCTTTCTCTCCGCAATGCCCCACATCACGCTGGAGCTAGTACCACTGGAGCATGTCGGCACGGCCTAGCAACAGGGAGATTAGGGGAAGGGCTCCGGAGGAGCTGCTGGCTGGGGCTCACTAATTAACTGCAGTGAAACAAGGGAATGAGAAGGGCCCTTTCTTTCAGGTGGGGGAGGCGCTGGAGGTGGAGGCAGGACTTCAGCAAAGGGGAGCTTTCTCTTGCCCATAACATGCAACAAAACTCTGACCTACCTCTAAGATTTTGTGCACATAGGGAGTTGGTGGTTGAGGGAGGAAAACACACATGAGACAAATCTCATCACTCTACCTCTGTCTTGGGGTGGATGTGTCAAACCAAAGGGACCTCACTGCACCAGGTGCTATGAGTCTACAGAGGGAACAGGACCTGGATTTCCCGTAGCTCATTGGATCACAGGATTTTGTAACAAGTTGTAAGAAGTCCCAGTCCTTCTGGCCTATTCAAATTTTGGCATTTTTGGGATCCACTTTTACCAATTATGCTAAATGATTGACTTGTTTCTACAAGTTCCTCCTCTTACCAAACTGCCAGTAGATCCTGCCCCTTTTTTGGTCACCCTTGGCCTTTCTGAATTTTGAAATCCTTTTG
Organism: Nothura maculosa; assembly: GCA_032353885.1. Classification (NCBI taxonomy): domain Eukaryota; kingdom Metazoa; phylum Chordata; class Aves; order Tinamiformes; family Tinamidae; genus Nothura; species Nothura maculosa. Next base: position 745,463 of record JAUBOD010000560.1, read on the forward strand.
ACTTTTTTTAACCATTGCTTTTTGCTCTTGCTGCTTCTGCACTTTCTGATTTGGACTGGAACTGGAAGTGAAACTGTAGAAATTCCACAAGAGAAGCACTTGTGATATTTCTGGCCTGATCAGGAAGTACCAGATATGTTGACAGAGAGCTGCTTCTTGTAATTCTCCAACCCACTTTGCTAATGCAAAAACCTTAGACAAATTGGTTATTCTTTAAAAGTCTTCCAGCTTGGAAGTTTATCCAAACTGAACAGACATTTCTTCCAATGAACTCTCATAACTCAGCGTTCCTCATGCCCCACACTGCAGCTGGGCCAGAGCACAGAGGAGCAGCACTGCTTCTGGGCCATCCACAAGGAGCACGGGAAAGAGGAAGCTGGGGCCACGCTGCCGTGGAGCAGCTGCAGAGACAGGCTCCAGTTTTGCTCTGTTCTCCATTTTGCTTCTGTAAATCCTACCCTGTCTTGTGCAGAGTGGCACCACCACAACAGCCCAGTCACTCGCACAGAGAGCGACATCCCTGGTGTGCAAAGCTGCTTTGAAG
>JAUBOD010000560.1:746106-772644 GCA_032353885.1 Nothura maculosa
TGCAGAGTGGCACCACCACAACAGCCCAGTCACTCGCACAGAGAGCGACATCCCTGGTGTGCAAAGCTGCTTTGAAGGCACGTTTGGAGCCCAGGACCTTTATTTCCTGGGTGACTGCACTGAGGCCAGCGGCTCCGGAGGCACGGTGGGTGCCAATGGAGCCCCTGTGGCTCACAGGGATACGTGCTGGGGCGCTCCGCACAGCGGAGCTGAGTCACGAGGCGTCTCTGCCTCTCCACGGGGAGCTCAGTTGCTGCCGAGCGCACTCTGAATCATCCCGGCCTGGGGGTTATTTTAGACCTGCTCCTGTCCTCCTGCGATGTCTGTCGGAGGCAGGTAGCGCTGCCACTAACAACTTGCTTGGCAGTAGAGCAGGCAGCCGATTCATGGCTGTCATCCGATCCACTGGATTGCTCCTCTTCCTTTCTCAAACACCAGGAAAATACGGTGTACGGTACAGCGTGTTACCGACCTGGGGAAGGACCAGATGACTAATTAGCTCTTTCTCAACTTTGCTGTTAGTGATACGTGAGCCTTCCCAAATATATCGTAAACAACACGGAAAACAAGTTTGAAATAAGATACCACTTACAAGGAATCTAAAGAGTTCTACCTCACTCTGAAAATGTGCCTTTTTTTTTCCTCTCTCTTTCAAAAGAGATTATGGAAAAATGGTACCGTCTTACAAAACAGCTCCTCCTGCGTATTAAGCCTTGGATCTGCTGGTATTAGAAACAAAGTCAGATTTTATTGCTTTTTACGTCTTAGCCCCGCAGCACCAAAACAGATGAGCCATATAATGAACTGCAGAATCTTCTCTTTCTTGAGCACCAGATTTTTTCCCCCCTATAAGCCTTATCAGCCCTAACTTTGCTAACAGACTAAAAAGTCACACACAGAACTTTGCAGCTTCATGAAGCTGACAATTGTTTGTCTGCGTCTGCTTTCCAGAAAAAATCTCTATGGACTTTAAATTTATGTTGCTGTTAATTTCATCCTCTTAAATTTTGTGATACCATGACTTATGTGTTTGTATAGAATCATTTTTCAGAGAAGGCCTATGCTTGAAAAGTGTTACTAATTATAAAGGTCAGATATTGGTCAGATATCTGAAGAATTCCAGAGTTGTAGATTCCCAATAAAAACAGAAAAGGCTCAAGTGACTTGCAGCAGAGATTATTTCATGGAAGTTTCAACTCATCAGATCTCAAAATACAGAGAATGGACATGAGACAATAATCCTTTAGAGAAGGTACTAAATTCAAGTCTAGTTAAAAACAACTTTAAAAGATCTTGCTTTAACAGTTTGGCCTTTCTTAAAATAGCTTGGAGGAGCAGGGTTTCTGGCTGCTTTCCGGAAAGTCCTTGTTATGGTATTTAATGAACCCTAGGGATCATTACGCTGTAAATATGCATCATGTTTATATAGATGCATTGGGCAATCCATTACAGTGCTAGGGGTTAGAAGTCATTTCCATGGATTCTCAACGAAGATAAACTCATCCACTCATCCACACCCTAGAGGTAAAGAGCATTTAAACCGCTGTTTTTGTAAAGGCGGCAGTCAGACTTTCCAGCACCTGAACAAAATAGGCAGGCTTATCTGTTATTTATCTCTCACAGTTGGCTTTTATATGTAAATTTATCTGCAGCAGCAGTAATCGATGGACAAGGTTCGCTCTCTGCCTTGGCCTGCTACTCACTGCTTGTCAATCTCTTTTCAACTTGCAGCCAGCAAGCAGCTTTGCACCTGGAAGGAAAACCGAGCTCAGAGCTCAACTCTCTCCTCTCTGAGACAGAAAACAAGCCAAGAGCACCAGCCATCTGAAGTGTTTCTGGAGGAAACTCCTTCGGTTGGTTCCTCTCAGACCACTAGGACCTGGCAGCAAGGGCTGGACAAAAGTTAAGTGGTTCCAGACAGCACATACATAAAGCAGTTGGTTAAGGCAAATGAATGCCCAGCTAATGGAATACCTTAATACTATATGAATTAAGCATAGTCTTTTTGACACAGATATATACACCCACACACATATCTGAGAACTCTGCTGTGTTTTCTCAGAAAGGAGTGTGGGTTGAGACCAGATGTGAAAAACATTACCCAGAAAAATACAAGAGAAAGTAAAAAACTACCCCTTAATCTCACTTGTAGTGGAAGTGGCTGGTAATGCTGCCATACACATGCCCGCACGTGCAACCAGCAATATTGCCACAGGCAGCCTGCTGCTCCCTCAGCAGAAAGACCAGCCTCTGGGGAGAAACACAGCAGTCTGCAAGAGTGAAAAGTGGCACTTCAGACAAAACCTGACTGATACTGCAGCAATCTGCCCAGAGGAACAGCAGCAAAAGTCTCATTGCTAATCTTGGGCTTTGGTCAGGACACCAAAGCCAACTCACAAACCAATTTTTGTGAGGAGACTGTTGATTTTCAGCCATTACAAGCACTCAGGCCATCTCATTTAATAGATGTAATTCGATAGTTACAACCTGCAGACTGCTTTCTTCCTTGCCCAACAAGTTGCTTCTTGCTTCCACCATCTCCAATTTCCTTGTAGCCCACAGGCAAAGCGGAATGTTTTGGGTTCGAAAAGGAGAACATTCCTTTGCGGCATCAAAGGGGCGAGCACCGTTTGCGGCTCTGGCTTTATGCACATTTCTTGCCAGCGGCTCCCCGTGCACCTACTTGCCCCTGCCTGCTCTGCTCCCCAGCGCGCAGAGGTGTGTACAGCCATTAAACTAACATTACATCACCTGGGATGCTGAAGCAGCTGCCTGGCTCCTCGCATAGGGGGTGCGAGCCCTCAGCCAAGCTCCTTGGGCGTTACTTTTCTTTCTTCCTCATTTCACATTATTTTTTTTCTTTCAATAATTGCTTCCAAGAAGGGATTTGGTGTGATGGGCGTGGGGTGGATTGCGCTGGCACTGCTCAGCAAAGGAAAGGGATCTATCCATAGGAAAGACATGGGTTTATTAGTACTTTATATGACTCGAGAAATCCCAGGGTGACGTGCTGGACACCAGAAGCACAGTGACTGCACAAAGTTATCCTGCACATAATGAAACAACACACCAGCTTCAGATGTTAAATTGACTCCTAGGACAACATTTCCAAGGGAAAGCTTTTTTTCTTCTTTTGCACTTTAGTATAAAAAAAACAACGTATGAAATCGAGTGGTTGATCAGTGGTCACAGTTAATACCACACTGAATACTCAAGCACTCTACACTGTTCAGACAAAAAACATTTTAAAGCAAACCGTAGACAATCTGGAATAGAATGTTTTTGCCTTGGTTCTACCAAGAGAAAATATGGGTCATCAACAAGATGAGCATCTTTCAGCCAAGGCATGTTCTTTGGATGATGCTGACCGAAGGTGGGGGAACGTGTTGAAGGACAACCCCTGCCAGGCCTCAGCTCCCCAGATCAGCTGCCGAGAGCGGGGCAATTCTGCAGGGCCTGCAGGAGGAAATAGCTGCAAAAACCTCCTTTTTATCACTGAGCTCAGCAGCTGTGCCTCCGAGCACAGAGATCTGACCTATTTCACCAGTCACGCACCAGTTTTACACCAGCATGAATCCAGTGACGTCAGTAGGATTACCCCATCCTTGCATGAGATAAACCTTAGGCCCAAATAGCAGATCTAGGGAGGAGAGAGAGGCTCTCCCAACCCATTCCATAGTCCAGGCACAAGTGCTGAAGAGCAGACTCAATTTTTGCTAAGTTTTTATTCATTTTAGTCTCAGGGCTTAGCTCTTTTTAAACCCTTGTTTTAGTGTTTCCCTTTCATATTCTATCTCAATTCAGTTTCCCATTTGTCAATGGCACTGGATATTCAGACAGCCTTTTAGCTATCTATTTTTGGAGCTGGGATACTGGAAGCCAGGCCACAAGAGTCTCTGGACCATGTTAAATAAAGCAGAATATGAGATTGGAAAGATGGCCAGAAGCAGAGGGAGTGCGTGTTCTAAGATCAGGGAGATAAACCCTTTTGTTCTAGCTCATATTGCCACCAAGAGCAATCGGGGTCTGTTGCTGCCAGCAAATAGGTGTGCCACAGTGCCTTGGCAGGCAGGGGTTTTCATAGCTCCTGCAGCGAGGGCTGGAGAGGCAGAAGGGGCAGTCTAAACCTCAGGCCATCGTTGCTGTTGACTATCCTTACATAAAGCTACGCTCTGTGATCAGCAAGATTGCAAAAGCCAGCTCCTATATTTAGAAAACGGCAGCTTTATGTTGCTGGTGAAACCTTAATCCAACCACTGCTGTGCCCATGTTAACAGCCCTTTCTTGCCTAAGACACCGCAGCGGCCAGGCCCATTGCAGCCCTCTGTGGCAGGAGGCAGGACTGATGCCATCAGTGCTGGGGAACAACCTCTGTGCCCTCACCCCTGCCCGCTGCACTGTCCACCCCATGCTTCAAGTAAAACAGGCATCTTGTAGAGCAAGTAGTATGTGATCATGTAATTACAGACTGTGCCCTAACACACGCTCACAAAAGAACTGGATTTAGCCTGAACAGGCAGTTACAAGCGCTATTACATCATGAGACTAAGCTCTCCTTGGCTGGTCATGAAGGGCCTTATCCTGTTCCCACTGAAGACAAAGACCATGCCTGCACTGACTTCGGTGCGAGTGGACTGGCCCCGAAGCGAACGCGCTGCTCTTCGCTGTAGCCCTGCTCTTAAACACATCAAACTTTTCATGCATAACCTGCACACCACACCTAGCACTTACACTTTCATGCAAGGAGAGCCTCTAGCCCCAGAGTGCTGTGGGTGGCGCGGCGCGAGGGGCGTGCGCGCTGCCCTGCCGCGCTCGCTGGGCCTGTTCAGCCGGTCCAGTGGCTCCTCGCTGACAGGCAGTGCCCATGGCTGAGCAAGAGGCAGGAGAAGGTCTCCTCCTGTGGCCACCACTGACCAAAGTGGGACGATTAGCTCTGTTTTCCCATGTCTCTCAGGCAGTGGCCCTTGCTGGGAACGTGGCTGGGAGCAGCAGGGATGTCCTGCTGTCACCCCAACACTACCAACCACCATAGCCTCAGCCACCCAGAGGGACAGTGCCCTACTTGCCTTTACTGCCCTCTTAAATAGGGCCCAGCCCTAACAAGTTCAACCTGCTGAGGCTAACGAGGCCATCTGCTACAGCTGCGTTGCCGGTGGGGCCTGCTGAGATGACGCAGCCCTGCAATGTGGCCTTCGAGGCACCTTCCAGTTGTGCTCTTTTCCCTTTGTGAAAGGAGGCAAAAGTGAGTTTGTGCCTGATTTGGTCTCCTCCCTTTGGCCCAGGGCCAAACCCAGCTTTCCTCCTCCTGCACGGCCTCTGTGCTGTCAGGGATTAGCAGATTCTCCTTGCCAATGTGATGGAGGCACCTCGAGTTCCGGACCACTGCTAGCAGTGGGCAGATGTTTCAAGGAGGACAAAGGCCCTGAGGAGGACGAGATCCTTAACACACCACCCTGAGCCCCTCAGGTGCTTTTCCACCACGGGGCACTGCACACCAAACTGCCCACCCTCATGGGTGGTGTGAGGGACAGGGGAGGTAGTGGTCACTCTGGCCTGGGTCTAGGAAGGGGGCAGGGGCCGGAGGTCACGGAGGCAGTGCGAATTCAGTGTCATGTTGCAGGGCTGCTGCTGTGCTCATCTGAGCAAACGCCAGCTGCAGCATGGGCTAGTTTACCAGAGCAGGACTCTTTGCTGTCACCTCTTCCCCAGCCTACTTGGCCTTCCTTGCAAGACACTTTTCCCACTTTAGAGTCTTTCATTTTAATCCCAAGTTATAATTTTTAAAAAGAGCAAAATGACTAAGGTTTAGAGGGGAGACTCCAGTAGGCAATAACCTGAGCAACTTTTTACATTTGAACTCCTCTTAACCTCAGTGGTCCTGTTGTTTCTTCTAAATATTGCATGCATTGCAGAAATTTTCCTTCACAACAACCTCACAGGTGGCTTTTCCATCACCTCAGGAAACCTCTTACCATTTATGACATCTCTACCCCCACAGTTTACAGTGTTATGGATTTTGGAGCTGTGCACATCAAAGAAGACCTACCTTACTCTGGGGACAGGACAGCATGGAAGCCCCAGCAGAGGCACATCCAAAATGCCCTGTTCAATCACTACCCTGGACAAACTAATTATTCCTCAAGCTAACAAAGTGAGGATGCTTTTCCATATTCTGCCAAAAGTTTTCCTGTGTTTAATTTAAATTAATCTGGTTTAAGTCTCTCCTCTTGCATTGCACAAAGCAACTCCATCACCTTTTTTCTATTTATGTGTGGATGAATGGATGAAGTCATTTAACATTATTTTGAAGTTACTCTTTACACTGTGGTTTTGAAAGATGGACTTCAGTGCAGGCGTTCACAGATCTGCATTTCACATGCTTTAAAAGACAGGACAAGAGGGACAAATGAAAAACAAACACAAGGAACTGAAAGGAAAAAGAGGTGGAAAGGGCAAAAGAGAAACTCAGATGAAAAACAAACAGAGCATATGTACACATACAGGCAAACTCAGGCACACACGCTCTCACACTCCCTCCAGAGAAGCTGATATCGAGGCAGTTGTTCAGCTGTTTCTAATACATAGCATAGAAAAACTCTAGCTGGAAAAACATTTTGTTTTAACAGTGAGTCACCCATGAGAAAAATGTGGGTGTATCTTACAAGGAAGGGGGCTGGGGCGGTTTACGAACGCCGATTTTGCAAACCCCCAAGTAAGAAGATGCACGAAGCTGATCAAGACACAAAGCGTGTCCCTCCCTCCCTTCCAGACATGACAGAGGGCAATCATGTCCCATTAAGCGCCTGGTTGCGCCATGCGGCCCCATGCTGGATGGTGCTGCCCTGGGGGACGGGAGAGTCAGCCCCGGGGATGCTCAGGGTCCAGCTCTGCCACGGACGGCCTCTCTAGTGCCCATGGAGCCAGGGCTACGCCTGACCCCAGGTCTGGCTTGACCTGGCCTCTCCTACAGAACAGAGATGTTTTCTTTCCCCATCCTGGTTTTTAGTAGCCATCTAATATGCCTGTGTTCATGCTTGTGTTTTATCTAAGCAGCATCAGCAGGTTCTCAGGACCCAGTTCTGCTACCGGTCTTGTCACTTTACACCTGGATAATTCAGATCCGCTTTGGTGTCAGCGGGTGGATCCTGGGCTCCTGGGTCTCCCTCAAGCCCCTTAACCAGCACAAGTGCCAAACACCCAGCACACATGTAGCAAGACTCTCCCAGGCTGGGAACAGTAAACATACATTGCCAGGTTGTGAAATGCCTATTGATCCTGCCAGCGTGTAAACAACATGGGAAGGAAGATGGTTGTACCTTAAAGGTGGCAGCCTGAGGATTGGGCTTTTCGTAGTCCTTCTACAACACTTTAAATTCACATGTCCCAGTTTCTGTGCCGGTAACCCAGAGTGAATACCACCAACCAGTCTGCACAAGAATAGCTGGGCACAGCTCATGGGTGCTGCACAAAAAAGCCCCGATTTTAACAATTTTTACAGTGGGCAAAACCCTTTGAGATTCAACACTACATTATTGTTAATTATTCCTTAGTGTGATTTGAGGGGCCACAGCCAAGAATAGCAACAGCAAAGTGAACAACAGGACACTTACCAGGAAATAAAACATAATGGCAAAATCTATTAGACTGCAGAATTGCCTTCTGGGGAAAAGGTAATGGTCCCATTCCCGAGGCTAATTAAAAAGAGACTGATACGCCCCATGAAATAATATTTCGTAGGCAACAAGCCTTTTTTGATTTTTTAAAATGGACTAACAAGTTTAACAGGAGGAGGTCTGAATTCTGTAACTCTGTTATACCAGTGTAACCATAGAGTAATGCTTTTTACCCTAATTGTATTATTCCAGATACATAGCAGTGTTGGTGAGAGAGGATTTGTCTGTGAGGCTTTTCCGTCTGTTAAGTTCCATGGGTTATGATTCACTTTAGAAAAACAAGGGTGGTTGAAAAAAAAGGAAAAAAAAAGAGTTGTTTTCAGCTGTGTGGTGATGAAATGCACTAACTGAAAATGCTGTGGGTTTTGAGGTTGGATTTTGTGATTAAAATATTGTTAGGTTCAGGGCAGGATTGGTTGGTAAAGTGAGTTACAGTAAGACATTGTGCTTTCACCTCTAGAAAGTAGAGTTCAAGCCCCGTTTAAGATCACAAAACCAGTAAGCAGTTCAGAGTGATTAACAGTTTCTGAATGGGAGTCGGCCAGGACAGGGACACCGGGGGTGGCAAGGCCAGAAGTGGCTCCCAGCCACCCGCCAACCTGCTGCCTTGGGGCACCAAGGGCCCCTCTCACCCAGCATCACGGTGAGGGGCTGGAGGTGGTGGGGCTGGAGGTGAGCGTCATGGGACGGGAGCGTGACGGCGCTGTGCAGCCGCGCATGGCCAGGCCTGTGTGACACGCATGCTCGGCACAGCCCGGGGACAGCGGAAGAGCCTTCATCTTGCCTCGTGACGGCCGCCTTGGTACGTCTGTGACAGGAAGGCTTGTGCAGGGCTCCTTTGGTCAAACGTTAGAGGCTCTTTGGTGTTTCCTCCTACCTGAGACATCTGGTTCAGTCCTTAGGGCCGTGACGTTTCCTCAGGACCATTTTGCAAGTGTTAAAGCATCACAAGCTGCTGATTCAAACAGCCATGCTGCAGAGCAAATGCTGCCGGGAACCCTCTCAAGCTCCTCTTCCCCACACGCTTTTCAGTTTCAGCCTATCTTAACAAAACCTCTGCTGTCATCACATGCCCAGCTTATACACATGCAGGCCGGAGGCTGTAATCAGCTTCAGTGCCCTCCTCACTGCTAAATGCAAAGTGCAGCAAGCACATTTGCACCCCTGCTGCCGAGGCTGCCCAAGGCCAAACCACTTGCCAAGTACTTGAAATAAAGCATAGGTAGGGTGTAAGTGGTGCATGATCTGTGGTCTGGAGCTCTGCTTTACTCTAAATGCAGTTAATGTGGTTACTGTTAGCAGAGAGTTACAGATCTACTCATGAGTTAATAGCTATGGTAAGATCTTCTTATCTAGTTATCTGGAAATACAACTGAGCTTTTTGCTTAGCATATTTTTGGTATTCTCTGGTCCTTCTCGGATTTTTAAAAGTATGGTGACAGTTGTTTTTGTTTGTTTGTTTTCAGTTTTCTATAATTTCTCTATTTGAGTATTTTTTTTTACTAAAAAAATTCCTTCCAGCACTGAAAGGTATTCCCCATGTTTCTGAAAAGCTGAAAAGTCAGTTTACACAGGGAGTTACAAACCTACTCAAAAACACAAGATGTTTTCAATGTGCTTTAGAGATCTGGCTAATATTCACTCCATTGTTGTGTAGTAGAGAGCCTAGCTCTAGTTCCACATCCCTTGCTGTAACCACTGACCCACAGTACCATTCATATAAGCTTGTCTCAATTATATTGAGCTAGCTGGTGGTTCAAGGCAACTGTGTTTATTCACTTTTGCTTGAGTAAGGAAAAACCTGTCCAAAACTCCAGCGTGCATTTAAGAAATCCATTATATTTCTACGATGAGATAATATTGGGTTCAGTGGGAAACTACTGAGGTGGCACTTCCATAAATTCCTTCTGGTGGTTCCCTCATCCAGGGGAACAGATTCATATCCTCCCACAAAACTTCAGTATCTCTAAGAGGTTTTTTTGAGTTGTCTTAGCCAATAAATTTGGATCAGTCCTGATGGATACAGTGATTTTCAGAGTCCTCATGCCCTTGCAGAGACCTCCTGTTTTCTAACAAGGCACTCTGGTACAGAAACACCTACTGAGAGCTGTTGAGACAATATGATCAGGGAGAGGCAGATGCTCATTAAGGCCAATTGTGGCTCACTCAGACTTTTACAGGAAATATCCAACACCCTAAACTCCACCCGAGGAACCCATGACCCATCAGTGTACATCTGGAGGATGGGACATCATGTGCTCCCAAGCAGAACATGCCCTCTGAACAAATGCACTGCTGTGTTTCTGCAGCAGCGTCAATCTCCAGATGGGTTTAAAGACGTAACCTCGGGAAGGAACACTGCAGCAGTCTAAACCTGCTGGCTCTGGGAACATGGATAACGCCCCATCAAAAGGCAGGGTTGCAAAACTGTGGCATCACACGGTCCTTTCCACCAGAAAGATTCCGAGAGCATCATTCACTAGGCTTTTGCATCACTTCTCCGTGCGTTCTCCCAGGTCAAATCATTGTTTTCCCAGCACTCTCCATGTGACAAAGTTGCTCAACTCCAGGGAGGCTTGAAGCATTCTTGGGAAGCACCCAGGCTTGGCTGCCACTGCATAAGGATTCCCAGCCTAGACAGCCTGCTGGTCTAACCCCATCCATCTGTGCCTCTGTCTAGGGCAGGAGCTCTGCTTTCCTCTTGAATGTCATCAGCCTGCAGTGGAAAATACCGACTGAGCGTGTGTGTGAGTGCTGAGCCAGCAAAACCTTCTTGCCCCGCTGAAAGATGCGGTGTCCCTACCAGTGCCGTGACGCCTCCCCACCCCCAGCAGCCAAAGCCTCCGCTCTGGCGCAGAAACAAAATAAACCATGAGAGGAAGTGTGGTTAAAAACACCCGGGACATGGCGTTCTTGCCGGCGGTGCGCTGCAGCGCGCTGCGGGAAGGCTGGTGCGCCCAACCTGTGGGAACGGGGCGTGCTGTGGCAAGCCGGGTGCGCACCACGCCGCCAGGCCCCACCTGGGCCTGACGCAAAGAGCCGCCGCCGCTGCCAGGCCGAGCGAGCCTGCCTGCTGCCATGGGGCGTCTGCCATGCTCAGCACCCCCATCCTGCCCCTGACACTGCTCGCCTGGCCCTCCCGCTGCACTTGAAGCCACGTGACGGGCAGGGTGGTGAGGTCCCTGCTGCTCTGGGGCTCTCGGGGCCTCTGCCACACACATACCCATACATCGGAGCTGGGATTTATCCGGCAAAGCGATTGCTTTGTCCCCCTGGCTGAGCTGGTGGAACTCCGAGCCGGGGAGAAGCGGGACCACTGCTCAGATGTCACCAGTTTCTCACATTACACATGGGTGTAGTCAAGGAAGCGCAGGGACGCTTCACTGAATGAATGCCTGCAGCTAAAACCATCCCTGTCACACAGGTCAAGAATGCATTTCCCACAAGAGAAAACCAGCAGGGGCTTTTTTTTTCCCCGTTGAAAAAGCAGAAGCAAGGAGCAGAACAAGATGAGGTGGGAGTATCTATATCAGGTTCTCAGCAATCCCTGTCTATCACTTACTTCCAGGGAGACCCTAGGTACAAAGTAGGGTTCCTCACACAGCTTTCCTTTCTGTGCTCCTTTGTTTAATTCACCTGCATTGGGCCAACCTCGCATCACAGGTGTGTGAGCTAAAAACCTCTAATTGGTGCTGAGTCACAAACAGCACCTCAGTAGTAAATCAGCACGTCAGATCCTGGCACCACTCAGCTCTGTCACAGCATAAAAACCAGGGCAAACTCCAGCAATGGAATACCTCATGGCATATCCTCAGCCATATCCAGCCACATTGCTGCATCCCCAAACAATGTTTCACATGAAATGTCCTGGCAAGGCCCTCAGGAGAGATGGGCAGCAGGATTTTTGCTGGTGTGCAGATAGGGAATAACACAGCAGGGATACAGGTGCTCTGGACATAAGTGATTACCCTTGGTCCAAATCCCACCAACTTATTGGTATGATGGCATCCTAAGTGCTCCTTTGAGACTCTTCAGCTTTGACATTCCTGCAATTCTAACTAAAGCAAAAGCAGAGAAGAACAGGGTTAAGGCGAGACTTACACTTGTTTCTGCAGGTATGCTGCCAGTGTGAGGAAAGAAACTCCTTTAAGCTTTTTTTTTAACTCACACTGATTTTTTTTTCACTTGAAAATACCTCAAGGGAAATTTTGAATACCTCCGTGCTCAGGTTCATTGGTATTTATATCTGAGCTGCTGTAGTAGAGCTGTGTGAATAATTGATTACTGTTGCAGGCAGACCTCAAATAAAAAGAATTCAGTTTCTTCATCAAATGGAACCTTCCCCTTGCCCCTAAACAGTAATTCTGAATTCAGAAAAACACCGAGTGTTTAATCTGTTCTTTTTCTTTTTTTTCCTCTGAGTTGTTTCATTTAGGAATGATTAAAATGTAATCAAACTCATTCTTAAAAAAATATTTTAAAATTAAAGACTGCATTTAGATGATACTGCACTTAAGCATGGCAATATTTCTGGGTGTTTTCTGCTAAAACTATTTGCAAATATGCTACATTTTCTGTTGTTATTTGGCTTGCAGTAGCATAAAATCAATTACCTACACAAACTAATTTGCCCTGCACTACCTGAGATTGCTGTTTCAGTACATTATTCAGGTAAAACTTGTGATAAATGCTGCCTTGACACCAAGGGAGCAGAACATCTTTGTTGGATCAATGTTTCACAGCATGAAAAAAAGCAGTGCTTACCTTCCCCTTCTGCTGCTAGGCTTCTCCTTCAGATGACCCGGGGAGGCACTTGGCTAACAGGGAATTTAGCTGCCGTGACTCATTCATTCCGAGGCTTCTCCATGAGAGAGCCAAGTGGTCAATTGGTGGCAATTGTCATGGGCAGCTTGTGATGTGGATACTCAGACCATCAGCATATTTCACAAGAGCCATTCAAAGGCCTTTCTTCATTAGGTAAACAGACCAGAAGTTGCCTCTAAACCTGAAAAACTCTGTCTGTGTTTCCTACCAAATTCTTATCTCAGCCATCTCCCACTGCATCCTCACATACTTTTTTTTTACAATGTATTTAGTAATAGTGAGAGTAAATCAACTGAATCACCAATCAAGTAATATAGCAGAGCCACATACATGTCACGGATATAGGCGTCAGACAGAAAAACAAAACAAAAAAAAAACAGAGGAGGAATAGAGGATGAAACAGGAGCAAACAGAGAGGAACAGAGGGGGAAAAAAACTCCTCAGAGGAAGAATAATTTCATAGGTGTAGGCTTTTTAAAATTAATTCCATCTTCTAATCAAATCTTTCACTAAGCTTTTCCTTTATGGCACACTGCATTCTCAGTGCTCCTTGAAGCACTTCATAAAGAGCAAGAAATATGTTCAAATAAATAAAGAATAACAGTGTGCCTCAAAAGACTTTAAATTCCCTGCTCTTGTTCTGGGAGGTCTTCTGTGGGTCCGCAATAGAGCTGGATTTATCTAATGCTCTGTCTGAAGTGGCACTCTTATTCCTGCCAGACCCTTCTTTCAGCCCTTCCCTTGGCATATGTTCACTGAATCATTTTTCTCTCACTTGCCAGGTATAATTTCTTTTCTTTATGGTTTTTTTTAGGGATAGTTTTCAACCTCCCCTCCCCTGTCTTTTGGCAGTGGAACAGATTTACTGCAGGCCAGTGTAACTATGGCTATTATCCAGCTCATCTTTTCCTTGAGGTTTCTGCCCTTGTTTTAGATTTTCTTTCTCTTTTTCAGTGGTAGGAACGTGACAAGGACTTTTCTTTTGATAAACTTCACCTAGCCTCAGTGTTAGACCTCTGTGTAGGAGAAGGAAGAAAGCAGATGTGTCAGGTAATTCCCATGCACGTACCCTGAGCATGCTGCATGCTGTGACAACAGCAAAGCCATTGCACGTTACTAAGTGGCTGCTTAGTCATAGTGTCCACAGCGCTGCTGGAGATACGCAGTGCTGATGGGGTGACGAGAAACCAGCTATTTATTACTGCAGCGAGAGCACAGTAAGAATGGACTTACTGTCTCGGAAGCTGGATGCCGCTTTTGCAAGCGAGCCTTAGTCAACTTTCCAGCATCCTCTCACATGCTGTCCTGAATACAGCCATAAAAGTGACATGAGATCCAGCCCTCTGTGCTTCTTGTCCTGAACATCTGACTTGGCAGGGAGAGGAGGAGAATATTAAACAATCATTTACCAAAGACACTGACTTTAACTAGCATTTTCAGCTCTATTCTCAGTGGATTCACTGCATTTGGGCAGATTTGCTTGGAGTACCATAGGGTTCTCAACAGGAGAGAGTGTCCTCTGCAAGGGACAGGGGCTGTGGCCAGAGGTAGCACTTGGCCTTCATGCAGAATCCACGTAACAAATGTGGATTTGGGAGCACTGTGCAGAGCTAGTGCAGGTACCACAGCATGGCAGCATGGTGGGGTGGTGAGGCCACTAGGCCAAGAGGCTCAGCCCCCAGGGGTGGTGCCTCCTGGGGAGAGGGGTCATGGAGCTGTGTGGAAGGAGCTCCCAGTAGAGGCTGTAAAGGGAGAGGTAGGTCTATATGTTCCTCTGGTTGCTCTGCATGCATGTGGCATTGAAATCTGGCTTCATTTCCCTCTGAAAGATTGCCTGGCAATTTAAAAAAAAAAAAAAGCTAAAAAGATAAAAGACTAAAAGTAGTTACTGTTTTTTGAACAATTTTGTAGTACAGCAATCTCACTCGTGCTAGGTGCTGTAAGACACAAAGGCAGCTCACAAAAGAATTCAGCCACATATGATCTTCTTTTGTCTGAGACATAAATCTACAGCTCTGCAAGGCTGGTAATCTTTTTCCATGGAGCTGTCCAGGTCTGCAATAAGTGGGGTGTGGTAAATCTATGCTGACGTAAATGAGAGAAGGTGTTTTGAAGAACCCAGGACAGGGAGAACAAATTAAAAACAGAGAGGTCTGGTGAACATTACACAAGAAAATCCCGCTCTATTTATCCATTTCTCATATTTGTGACTGCAGAAATTTCCCTGCTCAATCTGAGGCCAGAGCCAGCACAGTTTGCCACAGCACATGGGCAGAAACCAAACAAAGATGCCAGCACCGTGACCCTGCACCACCCATCCCTAATCTTAGGAATCTGAAACGTAGAGCTCCACTCAGATCAACAACTAGGCCCTGTCTCTGAGATGGGCTGAACCCAAACTTCAGAGACTAAATCTGGGTCAGTCAGGAATCAGAGTTGGTACCACATCTCCACTGGTACCATTTCTCTGCTCCAGGCAGTGAAAATGTTTTGATTTGAGCTTTTTTCCTCTCTTCCTCAAAGTTGCAAAAAGCTGAGCCCTGGACCTTTGCAACTTGCTGAGAACAAAAACCTCCTTAGCATTCTGCAGCCATTTGACATTTGATAACTAGCATGATACTCTATGAGAAACTTTTTTTATAAAAAAACCTATGTGAGCTAGATTGTACATTCTTCCTCTTCTAGCAAAGTGTCTGCTTTTTCAGTACAAACAGATCAAAGCAAGCAAGCACGGCTCATAGCCTAGCTACATACTTCAGCCTCTGCCCTTAACTGCTGAGGTTTTGGATGATGTCAGCCTGGTCTCTTGAGGGCTGCTGTTGTCATCAGATAGTGAGGTTGATAAGGCACATGTTATGATGAGGCATGCTGTTGGGTTTAACCATAGTGTCGTGCACGAAGAAGCCAAGAAAGCGGTGCATTTCCTGGTATCAAACCTTGATAAGAAGGCTCTGCTTCATAGGTATTTCCATACATAGGTATGTCCTGTATGCTCAGTACACAGCAGGTTGTTGACAAGGTGAAACACTCATCATCACAAGGGTTTCAAAATCCAGTTCATCTATCAAAAACATTCTTGTTTGCAACTTCTTACAAAACAGGTAAAAGCAGGACCGGAAACATCTACTCAGAGGTAGATAGAGTTAGTACTAGGTTTTCCTCTAGTCCCGTGTTTAGCATAACACTAAGCATACGCCTGCTGTCAGGGGAGGCACTTAAAATCTTCTGCTAGCACAAGCCACTCAGTACACAGCTCAGTCTTGCTAGCCCAGTCCATGAGCTAGAGGCCCTTGGCTGGTTTTGAAGGCTGCAGTTTCCACCAGCATCACCCTCCACAAATCAGATTCTCAGATGTTTAGTCCTGCATGTCAGTTTATTCCTTTCCTCCTCAACTTCATATTGAATACTGTGTTTTGTTTTATTGGCAGATGGAATACTAACAATAGTTTAGAACCAGTTTTGTGAGTTAGAAAGCAGAGAAAAATTGCTTATATATTGCCTTTAGTTGGAGTGCATTTTACTTTTTCAGTTTTTTTCTTTTTTTGCATATTTTTTATATTTCACTGAGATTGAGCAGGGAAACTAGACAGACTTAACTCCCTGATCACTCCTCACTCTCTGATGTGAGAGGAGTAACATTCTAGTCCCAGCAGTGGGACTACACAGAATAAACGTGGAAAAGCAAAGTAATCTGTGCTCTGGCCATTTCACAGTTAATCTCTATCCACCAGAAATAAAAGGGAAAGAAATGTGCTTTGTCAAAATCCCTGTTATACAAATTATCATCTGGAACTCTATTGTCTATCATTCTGTAATAACAGTTTAACGTGACAACACCTCTACAAATGCCAATGAATACAGAGCCTATTTTCGTACCTATATAAATGGTCTAGGACCCAACAGGAAAGCATAGCACCTGTGTGAAAAAAGCAGCAGCTAATGTGGCAGCAAAATCCTGTCCAGACAAACACATTTTTCATGTTGTCTCTCAAAGACACACGAGCCAGAGCCTGCTCCACCTGCTAAAGCTCTTGAAAGACCTTGTGGAAAGCAGTGAGAAGTGGAGGTGGAATTGGGTAGTACCTGCAGCTATGTAAGGCCGTGGGGTTTTTCTTTCCCAAAAAGGACACGAACTCACCATGCCCTCTGAACTTCAACCATTTTAGAAAGTAACTGGTCACAAGCTTTTCAGCACATGAAGAGTATGAGGCCCTAGATATGCAAGGAATGGGAGAGGCAGACCCAGAGGACACCACCATTCAAGAGCAGGGCTACTTACTTCAGCAGGCTGGAGGAGCTGGCTGCTCTTCCAGTTTGCCTTGTCAAGTAAGCGCTCCAGGCAGTCACGGACCCTCAGTAAAGTGACCTACAGGACCAGGAGGCAGGTGCTTGGTGTATGCATAGGGTTCAGTCCAAACCTGTCTAGAGTTTGGTAAAGTCACTGCTCAGTCTCTTTTTAGAGGGTGACCATCAAGGTGAAGGCAGAGGTGCCCCCAGAAGGCTGGGGCACTTCACAGCCCTCGGCAGCTGTTTGAACAGGTCCCCTGGGAGATGCAACCAGAAAATGGATGGAGTAGATCAATGAGAGATTCACCAAGGAACAGGCCATGTAGCATTGCAGGGGCCAGGAGCAGGACACCTCGGATTACGATGCCCCTGGCTTGAAGAACCGAGGAGCCACTTCTCCCATGAACTCAGACATTGTCTCCAGGGACCTTCTCGGAGGCATCTGGTGCACACAGGCGGTCACGCAGGTGGCCATGCAAGAGCCGCAGGCCCCAGTGGGCAGCAGACGAGACCCAGCTTCTACAGGGCACACGTGTTCCCAGCAGACCATGGACAGATTAAGAACCGTCACTGCTCCCCATGACTGTCCCTGTCCACCTGGCCGGGCCACTTCAGGAAGGAAGGAGAGCACCTTGTGGAGGAGAAGGTGCCACAGCTTCCTGCGGCTGCCCTTAGGTGTTCCCTTTGCAGGACAGGGAGTCTAACCATTCTTGCAAACTGGCGGGTCATGTCCCTAACCACAAGATGACATTGAAGGAAATACACTGAGCGCTCACATCTCCTCAGGCTTCATCGGAAGCACACTGAGCAATCTCTATAAATCTGAGGCTCAGCTGAGCTTGCAGTGGAAGAAAAGCAGCCATTTTCCCCAAAACAGGCCTCTCTGAGCAGGCCGAGACACCTGGAGTGGGGTAATGAGGGATTTTTAAATCCAAGCAGAGCTGCACATAATGCCTTTAGGTGCCTGCTGAGTTAAGCCCTACTGCAAAGCAGTTAGACGAGGTTGTTGTCTGTAATTAGCTGAGTTTGCTCGCAGGATGAGTCACACCTTTTGAAACCCATCTCAGGTCCCTTGCTGCCTGTGCAGCTACAGAGAAAGCCTTAAAAGCTCTTTGTGTCTAAACCAAACAGACAACCCCATCTCATGCCCTCTGACTCTACTCACCCTCTGTCCTATACTTCACTCCCTTCTCCATTCATTTGCCTATGGTGTTCAAGGCTTAATCGCTTGTGGGATGCAGGGTTAAAGTTTTATCAGCCTAAGTGGTTTTAATTGCTAATCATGTTGCATGTGACGACACAGTCACACACTGAATTAGAAGAAAATAGTGGAAGAGCAGATAAAGGTGACTTAATAAGTGTACTGTGGGTCACCCATATTTTCAAACCAATTTTGATAAGGCCTCTTATAAAAACTGAAAGAACAAATAAATAAGTCAAAGGACAAAGTTTCTATGGATAATGAACCAGTGACATGATAGGAAGCAGACTTACAGGTAACAGCTCCCTCAGAGTCGGCAGTAGAAGGACACAACAACCTGAACAATCTTATCAAACCTTACAATGAAAATAAAGTGCAGGTACCACTGCTGGAAAAGTGACATTGAGGGTTATCCATCTCACCTACTCCTCATGGATATTTAGATACATAGCTGCTATTTTTAGTAACTAAACTAATGTGGTTCCTCCCCCCCTTGGATACATTAGTCATTTTATTTGGCGTGTTCCATTCCCACAATTGGAAATCAGATTCTCATTACTGAATTCCTAATATTGGTCATGACTGATTCACTAGGAAAGAGCTATCCTGCCTTTCAGATCCCAGACAAGATAGATGTTAGAAAAGTGATTTTACTTACAGTGCACCCAAGTGTGATCCAACATGCCTGAAAAAAAAAAGAGGAAAAAAAAAAAGATCACTAATGCTTTTTTTAGGGAAACTCATTTTTAAGGGGAGAACTTCCCTTTAAAAATGTCAAGGAAGAGGTGATGGCTTGCAAAGTATGCTGGAGGATTGAATCATAAAGATATGACAGTTAGGCAGAACTGTGAAGCACATGGTGAAAAGTTTTCTGCACTTTCTGTGCTGACCAACACTAAGAAGCCAAGCCAGACAGCTCTTGATAATAAAAAGGAGATAAATATTTGTGATATATCAAAAGGGACTGGTTTTTTACCTACTCTATGGTTGCCCCTTGGAAGCGAGCTGCTTGGTGAGTTCACACAGCCACATTCTGCAGCTGCTTTTTCAAAGCCAGATAATTTTATGACCGCCATTCAAGCGCTGTAATTTAGGCAACCCAAGATAATGATAAGTGGAACCAAACCAACTTGTGTTTCAAAGCTTATGATCCCTGCGGACAAGAGCAAATGTGTCTCCTTCAGGAAGGAAAGATGAGGGAGTGTGTTAGGGCAGGAGCACGGTGTCCTCTGAACGTGCTGGCGCGTGTTCCTGCGCAGTGCCCACACTGATAGCAGGGTCACCGACCAGCCAGGTCCCAGGCGTCCTGGAGCATGGCACTAAAATCAGAACCAGACGTTCATGCATGCAACCTAGCGGGGGTAAATTCCCAAGAAACAGACATCACAGCCAGACCATGAGAGGGGAGCCCATGACCTTGAGAGATGGGGCAGGCCCCTGGAAAGGGAAGAAATGGAAACAGTCCACAGTGTGATCCTGTGACAAAAGGTCACACTCCGCATCCCACAGTACATCTAGAACTACTATAACACGATAAAGCTCTTCTTTTCTCATTACAGATGAGGCCAGAAAGATCGACTTTGTCGCATTAAAAAAATAGCAGACAGAACAGAAAAGGGACAGGGCAAACAGAATCATCTGAAAATTAAATTACCGGGACAATTTAGAACCAAGCAGCGGAAAGTTTTGGAAAAGAAGATGCCCTAGGAAAGGATCAATAAACGGTGCAATCAGTAGGAAACCTGACAGATAAAACTGCACACGCTGCTTTACAGGGGCTTTATCTAGAAGGTGGCCCCATTCTAGTTAGTCAGAGGGGACAGGACAACACATTAGTGGCCTTAAATCTCTGCAGGAGATGCACTGGTTAAATATTAGGCTAAATATGGAGAGACTAGAATAGCTGAGCGCTGAAACACCCTGACAAGGACCGCCGTGGAAGCGCCAACACTGGAGACATCCAAGGCCAACACTACACAACTATCTGTGTCTCAGAGGTGGTTTGGGGATAATGAAATCAGTCTTACCATAGTTAAGAGGGAAGGTCTAGCTGACTCACTAGAAATCCCTGCCAACCTGGATGATACACTGATAACCCCAAAGGCCTTCTGCCTCCAGCCTGTCACAAGACCGCCGGCCTCCTCCAGCTGCCTGCCTCCACGTTCCTACAAAATGTTTGCTTTTGGAGCAAGCATACAAATGGTTTGAAAACATTTCCAGTCATGTTTTCATCCACATTTAAAATATTTTTCTGGTCAAAAAACTGCCAAAAGAAGGGAAGTGTCTTGCTCAGCAGCTTCAGTCTATGATTCCAAAGTCATATTACTACATTTGGAGGAAAATAACTTTCTGTAATTCTCCTGTCTCTTTTTCCTCTGTCCCCTCAAGAGAGGGTGAATTAGATTTGTTCTTGGCTTTTCAATCACAGGATAAATGTATGTCTAATTATGGGGTAAAAATGGATTTATTTGTAACCCAGCATACAAAATTTGAAGCTGAGAGAAAATGAAGAGGGAACCTTTTTTTGGGCATTTTCAGTGTAGTCCATTTTCCAAGCAAAAGTACACCTTTTACACTCCCATATTGACCATGAACATGACCTTTCCTCATTCCTCATGCCTGTAATTCCTCAGTAACGCCAGGAGCTTCCTAGTGCTGTGAAGTCCTTGTGGTGTCACAGCCAGGGTTGCAAAACACAGCACGTTTTCAGCTTCAGCTATAGCACGTTCACTCTCTTTAGCTATAAGCAAGGTAAACAATGGTGGCTCCCACATATGACCGCTCAAGAAATCCCTTTACAGCAAGTACAGCAAGAATTTCAAGAAATAGCTTTGCTGGCATTTGTTCCATACAGCCTAATATCTCCTCAGGGGCTGTGGCTACCATCCCAAACAACATTTCTCCGGCCTGCGTGGCTACATCCTTTTCCTGTGAATCAACATTGGCATCTGCTCATCCAGAGCATTCAGGAGAAATATTTGCAGTTGCCTGGAGACTGAGGCAGAAGAAAAAGTATCAGGAGTCCTAAATTATTTTTGCAGCTCTTCCTCTGATATTGTGCCACTCCCAGATGAGTCCCTTCACTTAACAGCTGTATATCCTAAGGTTTTTCTAATTGGGGGAATAGGTAAGACTAAATTTGCCAAGTGGCCAAAATATCTGTAAAGTCCTCCCAGAGCCACACAAAAAAGGAATCACACAGAAGCGCCCAGCGCATTTACGACATGGGCCAAACAGGCACTATCCGTCTTTGTCAGCATCTTCATTGCTTGCACTTTCCGTCTTCTCCAGGAGGGAGCTAAACCCCACAAAGACAACGTGACTACACTGAGAAGCATCCAACCATTTGCCCAACGGTGGCTTCATAGCACCTGGGGCACTCCAAGCACACCAAGGCTTTGCCTTTGCCAGGCTGGTGTGGTAGGACTTTAAACACAGAAACGATGAATGCTGAAATGTTTCCACTGCCTCCAGCTGCAGTTTTCACATACTGCTGACAACTGCTCCACATATGGGAGGCAGAGGAAAACCTCCTTCCACCTAGAGGTGCAAGACGACCCTGGAGTTGGCACTCACGTGTTACTCACAGCCTTACAACCCAGAGCAACTTGCATGGAAAAATTTCACTTCCAAGTGTTGACTAAGTGAGTGTGGTGAGGATGGTGGGAGGACATGAAAATAAAATGAAGAGATTATTTTACAGATGGAGCCCAGGCAGGGAGAACTCTAGTCCCTGCTTGCTCAGAAAATGGCAGTTATGACTGAAGTCCACCTGAAAAGGAAAGGTAGTAAAAAATAAATAAAAAAGCAAAAGTTAAGAAAAACCTCTCTGGAAATGAAGATGTGGAATTCAAAACATTTGCAGTATAATAAACTCGACCGAGCCCATAAAGCTGTCCCAGCCAAAAGGAGTTCTGTTCTGCCTACAAGGAAACAAGAAACCGCGTCATGCCTGGCAGCAACCGCCCCATAGTCCCGTTTCCTCCGCGCTTTATTGCAGAATTGTTGCGCGGAGCCCTCGGCTATGTTTAATGCAGCGTCTGTTTCCACTCTAACCCCTTCAGTTTGGAGGGGGAGGATATAAATCAGCTGCGGAGCTGCCCACAGGGCTTAGTCACAGCAGGTATTGGTTTAGGGTGTCTTAGAGGAGCTCTTTTTTTTTTTTCGTTGGAAGTATTCTAGGGAATAAGTATAGGCTTTGTGAGGAGCAGGCGTTGCTTAACGGGACAGCGAGTCTCCAGACGAAGGACATTTTACATCACCAGGCAGAATTGGCCTCTAATACTGGCGGGATTGGCTGATCCGGCCCCAAGCTTCACCATTTCCTAGCAGCCGCCTGCAACCTCCCTGTGGGGCAGCGCCCTGTGCTCCCTCCTTGTGGTCCCGCTCCTGGAGGATACTGCAGCTGGGCTGCTCGCCTGCCTTCTCCCCCACCTGAGGAGACCCTCTGTGTGGGGTGTTCCCCCTTCCTCCCAGTTCCACTTCCCTCTAGCGCTAGCTCTACTGCTTCCCTCGTGTTCATGGCTCTGTTTTTACCCCTCATACACTGCCCAATGCACCTTCCTATTTTGCAGCTGCCCAAAACCTTCTTCTCCAGACTCCGGTACGTGCCAGATTTTCCCAAAACTCACCACACAAATTGTAGCAGTTACCAGGTGTAGAGGACATGCTGTGGTTTTTGCATGTATTGCTGCATCTTAATACTCATATCCTCGAGCGTAGTCATCAGGTAGTATCCATGAGGCTACACTATCCAGCACAGCTGCTACTGAGCAGTGGTGGGGAGATGAAGTTCATCAGTGTCCTTGTATCCAACAGCCATTAGTTAAAGATACCTCCGGTCTCAAGGCAGCATACAACTTCTCTCACCCTTGCTACCTGAATGCTGTGCAGACTTATCTACACCTCTTCATCCCACTGACAGTGACCGACCCCTTCATTTCCTGCTGTGCCATCAGGACTTCTCAACTCTGCAAGGTCCTGCAGATCCTGGAGTCCTCATGAGATTTGTGATAGGAGCTCCAAGTCCCAGACCATGCCCTTGATGTGCTTGGTCTTTAAAGAGAGAAAACTGAGGCCAACTTTTGGCTGTTCTCCAGCGTTATTGCTGTTGTTTTCAAACCTCCTGATTTCTTTTCCTCCCTGCCTCCCAATCTCATGACTATGCTGATAAAGATGTCTCAGTACAAAAGTCAAAGCTGCTCTGTACCAAGGCAGTAGATGGTGCAGTCACTTTGGCACCTACAACTCTTGCAGAAATTAGAAGGAGGAAGAAACCAATGTGGGATCTGAGGCACTTGGAGCTCTGCAGATCAACCTCATCACATTATTCCTTCCTGAAAGGCAGTTACTTAGACAGATGGGCACATTGGCTGTAATTTCCAAATCCAGGTGAAAATGTTGAAGGTGAAAGTGTTGAAGGCATTAGAACCACCTGACTTCAAAGTCAAAAAGATAAATAACAACTAATGCCTGTAGCACTCTGAAAATCTTGAGATTAATGCCTCTACATGGAAGAGCCCGTATGTCACAGGAACATATACCTCAAAACCATCCTTCCAGATGATCCTTCCAGAGAGCCTCTTTGCTCTCCGGAGCCTTGGCTAGGGTATTAACATCACATGATCAGCTTCTAAGGAAGGTAGATGATAAACATGCAAGAAACAGCATGGACACCTCATCCACTGCAGCTTGGAGGAAGCAGAGGCCCCACTCTGGACAAGCTTCTGCCATGTATCTAAGCCACAGTGAAAGTCAGTGGTAACAGATCAGGCAAATCCCCACAAAGCTGGAGGCTTTTGCATGGGCTTGATCTCTCTCTCTCTCTCTCTTTAAATCTGTTACGCAAAGCAAACCTCTGTTGCTGCCTATTCTGGTCGTCTCCAGCCCTGGGTGACCTAGCTCAAGGTTAGTTTCACAAAGCAAAATACCTAGCGATAGAGTATTTAGCATTAATGAACTCACACAAGAAAAATGCTGCTGCCCTCCCAGAGCTAGTGCTCGAGAAAGACAAGGGAAGCACAGAAGCAGGGCGAGCAATGAGCTCCTTCTAACAGAGCATCCCAGGCATTTGTCATACCAATAGCACCATGCAACTAACACAGCTATTTTCTTCATCAATTATTAACTGAGCAGAGCGTATTTGCTTCAAGAGCTGTGCAGAGAGTCCAAAGAGGAAGCAAACAGTTTCAAGCTCCATGTGCACTCCCTGCAATAGCTTTGGGATCCTCTCCAGATCAGATAGGCCTTGCAGGGGATACACAGCTGCTCTTCCAGAAAGTGTTGAAGAGGCAGATTTGGGCAAATACTGCAGCTTGGAGCAGCTCTTCCAGGTACGAACTTCTCTCAGACAGGGCCCTACCACGTTTAATCACAGGGGCAATGCTGCTGTTGGTAGGAGGTATTTGCAGGACACCGTGGCTTGCCAGCAGCAGCGGGATGGTGCTCAGGGCTCTTCTCTCAGGCACCAGCATGCAGAGCAAACCGCGTGCCAGTTAGGTGTGCGTCTGCCAAGCAAACTCCCCACGCTGCTTTTACATGGCTCATGGGAACCAGCTTCAACCAGCCACGCTGCTCTCCACCATCCTTCCTGTGCCTGGCTCTCCTGCATTGCCAGACCACACAAGAAAGCGAGCTGCAAGAAGCCAAGAGTGAGAAGGTACGTCGGTGTAAGCCCCGGGGTATCCTGCAGCTGGTGTTTGGCAGGAAGGTTTCCAACGGGCATTAGGAAATGTCTCTCCTTAATGTTGAGGCATGTCAAGACAACTGGATGATGAGCGGTCGGGCAGCAATGTTCCAGCCCTGATTTGGAAGAGAGCTGGAGCAGCTTCAGATGAAGAGTGCCAAACTTTCTCCAGAGGAGAGCTTGAAGGGGAAAACACAAGAATTGCACTGCAAGGAGCACTGGCAAGGAAGCAGCCCTAAACAAAAGCACTGCCTTCAGAAGTTCTGGGACTGCTGTTGCATCAAGGTGCACGATGGCTTGATTGCAGTATCTGGATCATAAATGTACCTAGAGACTTGACGGTGGGTCCGAGTTCCTCTTCCTCATAAAAATACCAGAACAGCCACTGACAGAGTCAACCAGGACCACTACCGAGCTGGGCCCGAGATGCAGAAAATTCATACAACTTCAACATCCTCACTCAAAGCACTGCACAGGCTTTTCCCAAGGGACCTGTTCCCTACAGCAGGGAGGAAAGCCCAACTAAGGAGGCAGCCACAAGGATGAGAAAGGAGCTTGTAGGAATAGATGGAGCAGCTCAAGAGCACAGGACTCCAGTAGGAGATGGAGAGGGTCAGAGCCATGGGGAAGCCACAGAGCTGTGCACCCCTTTGCTTGATGGGGCCAAGGGCATCAAGGAAGAGTGATGGTAGGTGCCAGAGCACCCATGAGGCTTCTCAGGGAGTCAAAAGGTAGAAAATACCTGCCTTTGAGTGGTTATCTAAAACCAGCACTTCGCTTTTCGCAATTAAAACCAGCTTCACTGTCAGTTTTTTGAAAAAACTTGGGGTTTATTGATTTAAACTGCAAACAGTCGTTACAAAAGAGATTCTCTTTTAAATAAACTCACACAGAGAGGAAGAAAAAGCAATGTAGTGAACAGTAACAGGGGGGGAAAAATTACATTCATTATTCTCTTTGTGCCAGTCCCGTTCACCTTGGCAAGGAAAACTCCAAACTTGGAATACAGAAACGCAAAGACAAACTGTATTTGGAATGTCTTCAGATAGGCACTTTAAGCCAAAGGCTTTTCTCCTGGAAGAATTTATACCAAACAAATGATAAAAGAAAGGAAGAAAAAAAAAAAAAAGGAAGTAAAATGTCTTCCTTCCAAACTGTCTCACACCAGAGCTCAGGTATGTACATTCTAAAGCCCAGGTTTGCAAGACCCAGGAAGAAGGGGAAGAGGAGGAGAAGAAAGGCAAAGGCATTAACTCAATTTGCAGTCCAACACAAAAAATGGGGGGGAAATTCTAAAATAAATAATCCAAACACAGTTTTTGCATTTTTTTAAATTAATTTTTCATTTTTTAAAATAAAATAACCAAAAAAGTGTAAAGTTACAAAAATGTCATTGTAGTATAATATATTAAACTGTGGGGAAAAAAGGAAAAAAGACACTTCACAATCTTAAGATTAATATGGAAGATCATAATTTAAACATAAAAGAATATATTCTATGGATTCATCATCCCGATAAATATGAACAAAATTAACAAAAAAAGCATAGGTTTCGGCAATAAATACGTTTTGATAAGTTAAATAAGCTTTTTTTATATTGTTGTGCAGTGACAAGCAAAATTTGCTCTCCAATTTCTGAAGTTATACAAAATTAAAAACCCAGAAAAAACAAACAAAAAAACAAAAAAAACCAAAAAATAATAAAAAGCTTGGCGTGAGTGCTCTAAGATAGGTCTAAAGTACTCTAGAGCAAAACCATTAAAGCTATGTCTACTGGAACGTTGTTTACACGAGTGTGTGTGTGTGTGTGTGTGTGTGTGTGTGTGTGTGTGTGTGTGTGTGTGTGTGTGTGTGTGTGTGTGTGTGTG